>FNXX01000238.1:0-20866 GCA_900108845.1 Iljinskaea planisiliqua | reverse complement strand
ATGAGGAATGAGAAGTATAAATACGTTGTTCTTACTCATTGAGACACACCGTTAATCAACAAAATCCAATATACCAAAAAAGAGGAATCTGGAATTGAAATGAGTCCAATGAAGATCAGAAAACTAACTTCTTGTCCCTAAATGCACAATGCACAATTTTGAGGAGTAAGAATGGTCATAACAATGAATACCACTAGAAATATGGAATTGTGGGACACCTAATGAGGAATGAGAAGCATAAATACATTATTTTTTCATTTATTGAGAAACATCGTTAATAACAAAATCCTATAGGCCAAAAATTGCAATCTGGAACTAAAATGATTCCTATAAAGTTTAGAAAAGAAACTTCATGTCCCAAAATGCATAAAACAAAATTTAAAAGAGTAAGAGTGGTCATAATAATGAATACCACTAGAAATATGCACTGTGGACACCTAAAGAGGAACAAGAAGCATAAATACCTTGTTTCTTACTCATTACGAGACACTGTTCATTCACAAAATCCGATATTCCAAAAAGAGGAATCTGGAACTGAAATGAGTCTAATGAAGATCAGAAAACTACTTTCTTGTCCCTAAATGCATAATGCATAATTTTAAGGAGTAAGATTGGTCATAACAATTAATAACACTAGAAATATGAACTATGAGACACGTAAATGAGGAATGAGAAGCATAAATACCTTGTTTCTTACTCATTGATACACACCGTTAATCAACAAAATCCAATATACCAAAAAGAGGAATCTGGAATTGAAATGAGTCTAATGAAGATCAGAAAACTAACTTCTTGTCCCCAAATGCATAATTCATAATTTTAAGGAGTAAGAATGGTCATAAAAATTAATAACACTAGAAATATGAACTGTGGGACACGTAAATGAGGAATGAGAAGTATAATACCTTGTTTCTTACTCATTGAGACACACCGTTAATCAACAAAATCCAATATACCAAAAAGAGGAATCTGGAACTGAAATTAGTCCAATGAAGATCAGAAAACTAACTTCTTGTCCCCAAATGCATAATTCATAATTTTAAGGAGTAAGAATAGTCATAAAAATTAATAACACTAGAAATATGAAACTGTGGACACGTAAATGAGGAAATGAGAAGTATAAATACCTTGTTTCTTACTCATTGAGACACACCGTTAATCAACAAATCCAATATACCAAAAAGAGGAATTGGAATTGAAATGAGTCCAATGAAGATCAGAAAACTAACTTCTTGTCCCTAAATGCACAATGCACAATTTTGAGGAGTAAGAATGGTCATAAAAATGAATACCACTAGAAATATGGATTGTGAGACACCGAAATGAGGAATGAGAAGCATAAATACATTGTTTTTAATTTATTGAGAGACACGTTAATCAACAAATTCCCATAGGCCAAAACTCGAATCTGGAACTAAAATGATTCCTTTAAAGATCAGAAAAGAAACTTCATTTCCCCAAATGCATAAAACATAATTTTAAAGAGTAAGAATTGTCATAACAATTAAGAGACACCGTTAATCCTCAAAATCCGATATATCAAAAAGAGGAATCTGGCGCTGAAATGAGTCCAATGAAGATCAGAAAGCTACTACTTCTTGTCCCTAAATGCATAATGCATAATTTTAAGGAGTAAGAATGGTCATAACAATTAATAACACCTAAATGAGGAATGAGAAGCATAAATACCTTGTTTCTTACTCATCGAGAGACACCGTTAATCAACAAAATCCAATATACCAAAAAGTGGAATCTGGAACTGAAATGAGTCCAATGAAGATCAGAAAACTAACTTCTTGTCCCCAAATGCATAATTCATAATTTTAAGGAGTAAGAATGGTCATAAAATTAATAACACTAGAAATATGAACTGTGGGACACGTAAATGAGGAATGAGAGTATAAATACCTTGTTTTCTTACTCATTGAGACACACCTTAATCAACAAAATCCAATATACCAAAAAGGAATCTGGAATTGAAATGAGTCCAATGAAGATCATAAAGCTACTTCTTGTCCCTAAATGCATAATGCATAATTTTAAGGAGTAAGAATGGTCATTAACAATTAATAACACCTAAATGAGGAATGAGAAGCATAAATACCTTGTTTCTTACTCATTGAGAGACACCGTTAATCAACAAAATCCAATATACCAAAAGTGGAATCTGGAACTGAAATGAGTCCATGAAGATCAGAAAACTAATTTCTTGTCCCAAATGCATAATTCATAATTTTAAGGAGTAAGAATGGTCATAAAAATTAATAACACTAGAAATATGAACTGTGGGACACGTAAATGAGGAATGAGAAGTATAAATACCTTGTTTCTTACTCATTGAGACACACCGTTAATCAACAAAATCCAATATACCAAAAAGAGGAATCTGGAATTGAAATGAGTCCAATGAAGATCAGAAAACTACTTCTTGTCCCTAAATGCATAATGCATAATTTTAAGGAGTAAGAATGGTCATAACAATTAATAACACTAAATGAGGAACGGAGAAGCATAAATACCTTGTTTCTTACTCATTGAGACACACCGTTAATCAACAAAATCCAATATACCAAAAAGAGGAATCTGGAATGAAATGAGTCCAATGAAGATCAGAAAACTAACTTCTTGTCCCAAATGCATAATTCATAATTTTAAAGGAGTAAGAATTGTCATAAGAATTAATAACACTAGAATATGAACTGTGGGACACGTAAATGAGGAATGAGAAGTATAATACCTTGTTTCTTACTCATTGAGACACACCGTTAATCAACAAAATCCAATATACCAAAAAGAGGATCTGGAATTGAAATGAGTCCAATGAAGATCAGAAAACTAACTTCTTGTCCTAAATGCACAATGCACAATTTTGAGGAGTAAGAATGGTCATAACAATGAATACCACTAGAAATATGGATTGTGAGACACCGAAATGAGGAATGAGAAGCATAAATACATTGTTTTTAATTTATTGAGAGACACCGTTAATCAACAAATTCCCATAGGCCAAAAACTCGAATCTGGAACTAAAATGATTCCTTTAAAGATCAGAAAAGAAACTTCATTTCCCCAAATGCATAAAACATAATTTTAAAGAGTAAGAATTGTCATAACAATTAAGAGACACCGTTAATCCTCAAAATCCGATATATCAAAAAGAGGAATCTGGCACTGAAATGAGTCCAATGAAGATCAGAAAGCTTACTTCTTGTCCCTAAATGCATAATGCATAATTTTAAGGAGTAAGAATGGTCATAACAATTAATAACACCTAAATGAGGAATGAGAAGCATAAATACCTTGTTTCTTACTCATTCGAGAGACACCGTAATCAACAAAATCCAATATACCAAAAAGTGGAATCTGGAACTGAAATGAGTCTAATGAATATCAGAAACTAACTTCTTGTCCCCAAATGCATAATTCATAATTTTAAGGAGTAAGAATGGTCATAAGAATTAATAACACTAGAAATATGAACTGTGGGACACGTAAATGAGGAATGAGAAGTATAGATACCTTGTTTCTTACTCATTGAGACACACCGTTAATCAACAAAATCCAATATACCAAAAAGAGGAATCTGGAATTGAAATGAGTCCAATGAAGATCAGAAAACTAACTTCTTGTCCCTAAATGCACAATGCACAATTTTGAGGAGTAAGAATGGTCATAACAATGAATACCACTAGAAATATGGATTGTGAGACACTGAAATGAGGAATGAGAAGCATAAATACATTGTTTTTAATTTATTGAGAGACACCGTTAATCAACAAATTCCCATAGGCCAAAAACTCGAATCTGGAACTAAATGATTCCTTTAAAGATCAGAAAAGAAACTTCATTTCCCCAAATGCATAAAACATAATTTTAAAGAGTAAGAATTGTCTAACAATTAAGAGACACCGTTAATCCTCAAAATCCGATATTCAAAAAGAGGAATCTGGCACTGAAATGAGTCCAATGAAGATCAGAAAGCTTACTTCTTGTCCCAAATGCATAATGCATAATTTTAAGGAGTAAGAATGGTCATAACAATTAATAACACCTAAATGAGGAATGAGAAGCATAAATACCTTGTTTCTTACTCATTGAGAGACACCGTTAATCAACAAAATCCAATATACCAAAAAGGAATCTGGAACTGAAATGAGTCTAATGAATCAGAAAACTAACTTCTTGTCCCCAAATGCATAATTCATAATTTTAAGGAGTAAGAATGGTCATAAGAATTAATAACACTAGAAATATGAACTGTGGGACACGTAAATGAGGAATGAGAAGTATAAATACCTTGTTTTTACTCATTGAGACACACCGTTAATCACAAAATCCGATATTCCAAAAAGAGGAATCTGGAACTGAAATGAGTCTAATGAAGATCAGAAAACTACTTCTTGTCCCTAAATGCACAATGCAAATTTTAAGGAGTAAGAATGGTCATAACAATTAATAACACTAGAAATATGAACTGTGGGACACGTAAATGAGGAATGAGAAGCATAAATACCTTGTTTCTTACTCATTGAGACACACCGTTAATCAACAAATCCAATATACCAAAAAGAGGAATCTGGAATTGAAATGAGTCCAATGAAGATCAGAAAACTAACTTCTTGTCCCCAAATGCATAATTCATAATTTTAAGGAGTAAGAATGGTCATAAAATTAATAACACTAGAAATATGAACTGTGGGACACGTAAATGAGGAATGAGAAGTATAAATACCTTGTTTCTTACTCATTGAGACACACCGTTAATCAACAAAATCCAATATACCAAAAAGAGGAATCTGGAACTGAAATTAGTCCAATGAAGATCAGAAAACTAACTTCTTGTCCCCAAATGCATAATTCATAATTTTAAGGAGTAAGAATAGTCATAAAAATTAATAACACTAGAAATATGAACTGTGGGACACGTAAATGAGGAATGAGAAGTATAAATACCTTGTTTCTTACTCATTGAGACACACCGTTAATCAACAGAATCCAATATACCAAAAAGAGGAATCTGGAATTGAAATGAGTCCAATGAAGATCAGAAAACTAACTTCTTGTCCCTAAATGCACAATGCACAATTTTGAGGAGTAAGAATGGTCATAACAATGAATACTACTAGAAATATGGATTGTGAGACACCGAAATGAGGAATGAGAAGCATAATACATTGTTTTTAATTTATTGAGAGACACCGTTAATCAACAAATTCCCATAGGCCAAAAACTCGAATCTGGAACTAAAATGATTCCTTTAAAGATCAGAAAAGAAACTTCATTTCCCCAAATGCATAAAACATAATTTTAAAGAGTAAGAATTGTCATAACAATTAAGAGACACCGTTAATCCTCAAAATCCGATATATCAAAAAGAGGAATCTGGCACTGAAATGAGTCCAATGAAGATCAGAAAGCTTACTTCTTGTCCCTAAATGCATAATGCATAATTTTAAGGAGTAAGAATGGTCATAACAATTAATAACACCTAAATGAGGAATGAGAAGCATAAATACCTTGTTTCTTACTCATTAGAGACACCGTTAATCAACAAAATCCAATATACCAAAAAGAGGAATCTGGAACTGAAATGAGTCTAATGAAGATCAGAAAACTACTTCTTGTCCCCAAATGCATAATTCATAATTTTAAGGAGTAAGAATGGTCATAAAAATTAATAACACTAGAAATATGAACTGTGGGACACGTAAATGAGGAATGAGAAGTATAAATACCTTGTTTCTTACTCATTGAGACACACCGTTAATCAACAAAATCCAATATACCAAAAAGAGGAATCTGGAATTGAAATGAGTCCAATGAAGATCAGAAAACTAACTTCTTGTCCCTAAATGCACAATGCACAATTTTGAGGAGTAAGAATGGTCATATGAATACCACTAGAAATATGGATTGTGGGACACCTAAATGAGGAATGAGAAGCATAAATACATTATTTTTCATTTATTGAGAGACATGTTAATCAACAAAATCCTATAGGCCAAAAACTGTAATCTGGAACTAAAATGATTCCTATAAAGTTTAGAAAAGAAACTTCATGTCCCCAAATGCATAAAACAAAATTTAAAAGAGTAAGACTGGTCATAAACAATGAATACCACTAGAAATATGCACTGTGGGACACCTAAATGAGGAATAAGAAGCATAAATACCTTGTTTCTTACTCATTACGAGACACTGTTCATTCACAAAATCCGATATTCCAAAAAGAGGAATCTGGAACTGAAAATGAGTCTAATGAAGATCAGAAAACTACTTTCTTGTCCCCAAATGCATAATGCATAATTTTAAGGAGTAAGAATGGTCATAAACAATTAATAACACTAGAAATATGAACTGTGGGACACGTAAATGAGGAATGAGAAGCATAAATACCTTGTTTCTTACTCATTGAGACACACTGTTAATCAACAAAATCCAATATACCAAAAAGAGGAATCTGGAATTGAAATGAGTCCAATGAAGATCAGAAAACTAACTTCTTGTCCCCAAATGCATAATTCATAATTTTAAGGAGTAAGAATGGTCATAAAAATTAATAACACTAGAAATATGAACTGTGGGACACGTAAATGAGGAATGAGAAGTATAAATACCTTGTTTCTTACTCATTGAGACACACCGTTAATCAACAAAATCCAATATACCAAAAAGAGGAATCTGGAACTGAAATGAGTCCAATGAAGATCAGAAAACTAACTTCTTGTCCCCAAATGCATAATGCATAATTTTAAGGAGTAAGAATAGTCATAAAAATTAATAACACTAGAAATATGAACTGTGGGACACGTAAATGAGGAATGAGAAGTATAAATACCTTGTTTCTTACTCTTGACACACCGTTAATCAACAAAATCCAATATACCAAAAAGAGGAATCTGGAATTGAAATGAGTCCAATGAAGATCAGAAAACTAACTTCTTGTCCCTAAATGCACAATGCACAATTTTGAGGAGTAAGAATGGTCATAACAATGAATACCACTAGAAATATGGATTGTGAGACACCGAAATGAGGAATGAGAAGCATAAATACATTGTTTTTAATTTATTGAGAGACACCGTTAATCAACAAATTCCCATATGTCAAAAACTCGAATCTGGAACTAAAATGATTCCTTTAAAGAGCAGAAAAGAAACTTCATTTCCCCAAATGCATAAAACATAATTTTAAAGAGTAAGAATTGTCATAACAATTAAGAGACACCGTTAATCCTCAAAATCCGATATATCAAAAAGAGGAATCTGGCACTGAAATGAGTCCAATGAAGATCAGAAAGCTTACTTCTTGTCCCTAAATGCATAATGCATAATTTTAAGGAGTAAGAATGGTCATAAAATTAATAACACTAGAAATATGAACTGTGGGACACGTAAATGAGGAATGAGAAGTATAAATACCTTGTTTCTTACTATTGAGACACACCGTTAATCAACAAAATCCAATATACCAAAAAGAGGAATCTGGAATTGAAATGAGTCCAATGAAGATCAGAAAACTAACTTCTTGTCCCTAAATGCACAATGCACAATTTTAGGAGTAAGAATGGTCATAACAATGAATACCACTAGAAATATGGATTGTGGGACACCTAAATGAGGAATGAGAAGCATAAATACATTATTTTTCATTTATTGAGAGACATCGTTAATCAACAAAATCCTATAGGCCAAAAATGAATCTGGAACTAAAATGATCCTATAAAGTTTAGAAAAGAACTTCATGTCCCCAAATGCATAAAACAAAATTTAAAAGAGTAAGACTGGTCATAACAATGAATACCACTAGAAATATGCACTGTGGGACACCTAAATGAGGAATAGAAGCATAAATACCTTGTTTCTTACTCATTACGAGACACTGTTCATTCACAAAATCCGATATTCCAAAAAGAGGAATCTGGAACTAAAATGAGTCTAATGAATATCAGAAAACTACTTTCTTGTCCCCAAATGCATAATGCATAATTTTAAGGAGTAAGAATGGTCATAACAATTAATAACACTAGAAATATGAACTGTGGGACACGTAAATGAGGAATGAGAAGCATAAATACCTTGTTTCTTACTCATTGAGACACACCGTTAATCAACAAAATCCAATATACCAAAAAGAGGAATCTGGAATTGAAATGAGTCCAATGAAGATCAGAAAACTAACTTCTTGTCCCCAAATGCATAATTCATAATTTTAAGGAGTAAGAATGGTCATAAAAATTAATAACACTAGAAATATGAACTGTGGGACACGTAAATGAGGAATGAGAAGTATAAATACCTTGTTTCTTACTCATTGAGACACACCGTTAATCAACAAAATCCAATATACCAAAAAGAGGAATCTGGAACTGAAATTAGTCCAATGAAGATCAGAAAACTAACTTCTTGTCCCCAAATGCATAATTCATAATTTTAAGGAGTAAGAATATCATAAAAATTAATAACACTAGAAATATGAACTGTGGGACACGTAAATGAGGAATGAGAAGTATAAATACCTTGTTTCTTACTCATTGAGACACACCGTTAATCAACAAAATCCAATGTACCAAAAAGAGGAATCTGGAATTGAAATGAGTCCAATGAAGATCAGAAAACTAACTTCTTGTCCCTAAATGCACAATGCACAATTTTGAGGAGTAAGAATGGTCATAACAATGAATACCACTAGAAATATGGATTGTGAGACACCGAAATGAGGAATGAGAAGCATAAATACATTGTTTTTAATTTATTGAGAGACACCGTTAATCAACAAATTCCCATAGGCCAAAAACTCGAATCTGGAACTAAAATGACTCCTTTAAAGATCAGAAAAAGAAACTTCATTTCCCCAAATGCATAAAACATAATTTTAAAGAGTAAGAATTGTCATAACAATTAAGAGACACCGTTAATCCTCAAAATCCGATATATCAAAAAGAGGAATCTGGCACTGAAATGAGTCCAATGAAGATCAGAAAGCTTACTTCTTGTCCCTAAATGCATAATGCATAATTTTAAGGAGTAAGAATGGTAATAACAATTAATAACACCTAAATGAGGAATGAGAAGCATAAATACCTTGTTTCTTACTCATTGAGAGACACCGTTAATCAACAAAATCCAATATACCAAAAAGTGGAATCTGGAACTGAAATGAGTCCAATGAAGATCAGAAAACTAACTTCTTGTCCCCAAATGCATAATTCATAATTTTAAGGAGTAAGAATGGTCATAAGAATTAATAACACTAGAAATATGAACTGTGGGACACGTAAATGAGGAATGAGAAGTATAAATACCTTGTTTCTTACTCATTGAGACACACCGGTTAATCAACAAAATCCAATATACCAAAAAGAGGAATCTGGAATTGAAATGAGTCCAATGAAGATCAGAAAAATAACTTCTTGTCCCTAAATGCACAATGCACAATTTTGAGGAGTAAGAATGGTCATAACAATGAATACCACTAGAAATATGGATTGTGAGACACCGAAATGAGGAATGAGAAGCATAAATACATTGTTTTTAATTTATTGAGAGACACCGTTAATCAACAAATTCCCATAGGCCAAAAACTCGAATCTGGAACTAAAATGATTACTTTAAAGATCAGAAAAGAAACTTCATTTCCCCAAATGCATAAAACATAATTTTAAAGAGTAAGAATTGTCATAACAATTAAGAGACACCGTTAATCCTCAAAATCCGATATATCAAAAAGAGGAATCTGGCACTGAAATGAGTCCAATGAAGATCAGAAAGCTTACTTCTTGTCCCTAAATGCATAATGCATAATTTTAAGGAGTAAGAATGGTCATAACAATTAATAACACCTAAATGAGGAATGAGAAGCATAAATACCTTGTTTCTTACTCATTGAGAGACACCGTTAATCAACAAAATCCAATATACCAAAAAGTGGAATCTGGAACTGAAATGAGTCAATGAATATCAGAAAACTAACTTCTTGTCCCCAAATGCATAATTCATAATTTTAAGGAGTAAGAATGGTCATAAAATTAATAACACTAGAAATATGAACTGTGGGACACGTAAATGAGGAATGAGAAGCATAAATACCTTGTTTCTTACTCATTGAGACACACCGTTAATCAACAAAATCCAATATACCAAAAAGAGGAATCTGGAATTGAAATGAGTCCAATGAAGATCAGAAAACTAACTTCTTGTCCCTAAATGCACAATGCACAATTTTGAGGAGTAAGAATGGTCATAACAATGAATACACTAGAAATATGGATTGTGGGACACCGAAATGAGGAATGAGAAGCATAAATACATTATTTTTCATTTATTGAGAGACATTGTTAATCAACAAAATCCTATAGGCCAAAAACTGTAATCTGGAACTAAAATGATTCCTATAAAGTTTAGAAAAGAAACTTCATGTCCCCAAACGCATAAAACAAAATTTAAAAGAGTAAGACTGGTCATAACAATGAATACCACTAGAAATATGCACTGTGGGACACCTAAATGAGGAATAAGAAGCATAAATACCTTGTTTCTTACTCATTACGAGACACTGTTCATTCACAAAATCCCGATATTCCAAAAAGAGGAATCTGGAACTAAAAATGAGTCTAATGAATATCAGAAAACTACTTTCTTGTCCCCAAATGCATAATGCATAATTTTAAGGAGTAAGAATGGTCATAACAATTAATAACACTAGAAATATGAACTGTGGGACACGTAAATGAGGAATGAGGAAGCATAAAATACCTTGTTTCTTACTCATTGAGACACACCGTTAATCAAGCAAAATCCAATATACCAAAAAGAGGAATCTGGAATTGAATGAGTCCAATGAAGATCAGAAAACTAAACTTCTTGTCCCCAAATGCATAATTCATAAATTTAAGGAGTAAGAATGGTCATAAAAATTAATAACACTAGAAATATGAACTGTGGGACACGTAAATGAGGAATGAGAAGTATAAATACCTTGTTTCTTACTCATTGAGACACACCGTTAATCAACAAAATCCAATATACCAAAAAGAGGAATCTGGAACTGAAATTAGTCCAATGAAGATCAGAAAACTAACTTCTTGTCCCCAAATGCATAATTCATAATTTTAAGGAGTAAGAATAGTCATAAAAATTAATAACACTAGAAATATGAACTGTGGGACACGTAAATGAGGAATGAGAAGTATAAATACCTTGTTTTCTTACTCATTGAGACACACCGTTAATCAACAAAATCCAATGTACCAAAAGAGGAATCTGGAATTGAAATGAGTCGAATGAAGATCAGAAAACTAACTTCTTGTCCCTAAATGCACAATGCACAATTTTGAGGAGTAAGAATGGTCATAACAATGAATACCACTAGAAATATGGATTGTTGAGACACTGAAATGAGGAATGAGAAGCATAAATACATTGTTTTTAATTTATTGAGAGACACCGTTAATCAACAAATTCCCATAGGCCAAAAACTCGAATCTGGAACTAAAATGATTCCTTTAAAGATCAGAAAAGAAACTTCATTTCCCCAAATGCATAAAACATAATTTTAAAGAGTAAGAATTGTCATAACAATTAAGAGACACCGTTAATCCTCAAAATCCGATATATCAAAAAGAGGAATCTGGCACTGAAATGAGTCCAATGAAGATCAGAAAGCTTACTTCCTGTCCCTAAATGCATAATGCATAATTTTAAGGAGTAAGAATGGTCATAACAATTAATAACACTAGAAATATGAACTGTGGGACACGTAAATGAGGAATGAGAAGTATAAATACCTTGTTTCTTACTCATTGAGACACACCGTTAATCAACAAAATCCAATATACCAAAAGAGGAATCTGGAATTGAAATGAGTCCAATGAAGATCAGAAAACTAACTTCTTGTCCCCTAAATGCACAATGCACAATTTTGAGGAGTAAGAATGGTCATAACAATGAATACCACTAGAAATATGGATTGTGAGACACCGAAATGAGGAATGAGAAGCATAAATACATTATTTTTCATTTATTGAGAGACATTGTTAATCAACAAAATCCTATAGGCCAAAAACTGTAATCTGGAACTAAAATGATTCCTATAAAGTTTAGAAAAGAAACTTCATGTCCCCAAACGCATAAAACAAAATTTAAAAGAGTAAGACTGGTCATAACAATGAATACCACTAGAAATATGCACTGTGGGACACCTAAATGAGGAATAAGAAGCATAAATACCTTGTTTCTTACTCATTACGAGACACTGTTCATTCACAAAATCCGATATTCCAAAAAGAGGAATCTGGAACTAAAATGAGTCTAATGAATATCAGAAAACTACTTTCTTGTCCCCAAATGCATAATGCATAATTTTAAGGAGTAAGAATGGTCATAACAATTAATAACACTAGAAATATGAACTGTGGGACACGTAAATGAGGAATGAGAAGCATAAATACCTTGTTTCTTACTCATTGAGACACACCGTTAATCAACAAAATCCAATATACCAAAAAGAGGAATCTGGAATTGAAATGAGTCCAATGAAGATCAGAAAACTAACTTCTTGTCCCCAAATGCATAATTCATAAATTTAAGGAGTAAGAATGGTCATAAAAATTAATAACACTAGAAATATGAACTGTGGGACACGTAAATGAGAATGAGAAGTATAAATACCTTGTTTCTTACTCATTGAGAACACACCGTTAATCAACAAAATCCAATATACCAAAAAGAGGAATCTGGAACTGAAATTAGTCCAATGAAGATCAGAAAACTAACTTCTTGTCCCCAAATGCATAATTCATAATTTTAAGGAGTAAGAATAGTCATAAAAATTAATAACACTAGAAATATGAACTGTGGGACACGTAAATGAGGAATGAGAAGTATAAATACCTTGTTTTCTTACTCATTGAGACACACCGTTAATCAACAAAATCCAATGTACCAAAAAGAGGAATCTGGAATTGAAATGAGTCGAATGAAGATCAGAAAACTAACTTCTTGTCCCTAAATGCACAATGCACAATTTTGAGGAGTAAGAATGGTCATAACAATGAATACCACTAGAAATATGGATTGTGAGACACTGAAATGAGGAATGAGAAGCATAAATACATTGTTTTTAATTTATTGAGAGACACCGTTAATCAACAAATTCCCATAGGCCAAAAACTCGAATCTGGAACTAAAATGATTCCTTTAAAGATCAGAAAAGAAACTTCATTTCCCCAAATGCATAAAACATAATTTTAAAAGAGTAAGAAATTGTCATAACAATTAAGAGACAACCGTTAATCCTCAAAATCCGATATATCAAAAAGAGGAATCTGGCACTGAAATGAGTCCAATGAAGATCAGAAAGCTTACTTCCTGTCCCTAAATGCATAATGCATAATTTTAAGGAGTAAGAATGGTCATAACAATTAATAACACTAGAAATATGAACTGTGGGACACGTAAATGAGGAATGAGAAGTATAAATACCTTGTTTCTTACTCATTGAGACACACCGTTAATCAACAAAATCCAATATACCAAAAAGAGGAATCTGGAATTGAAATGAAGTCCAATGAAGATCAGAAAACTAACTTCTTGTCCCTAAATGCACAACATGCACAATTTTGAGGAGTAAGAATGGTCATAACAATGAATACCACTAGAAATATGGATGTGTGAGACACCGAAATGAGGAATGAGAAGCATAAATACATTATTCTTTATTTGATTGAGAGACATTGTTAATCAACAAAATCCTATAGGCCAAAAACTGTAATCTGGAACTAAAATGATTCCTATAAAGTTTAGAAAAAAACTTCATTGTCCCCAAACGCATAAAACAAAATTTAAAAGAGTAAGACTGGTCATAACAATGAATACCACTAGAAATATGCACTGTGGGACACCTAAATGAGGAATGAGAAGCATAAATACCTTGTTTCTTACTCATTGAGAGACACTGTTAATCACAAAATCCATATTCCAAAAAGAGGAATCTGGAACTAAAATGAGTCTAATGAAGATCAGAAAACTACTTCTTGTCCCCAAATGCATAATGCATAATTTTAAGGAGTAAGAATGGTCATAACAATTAATAACACTAGAAATATGAACTGTGGGACACGCTAAATGAGGAATGAGAAGCATAAATACCTTGTTTCTTACTCATTGAGACACACCGTTAATCAACAAAATCCAATATACCAAAAAGAGGAATCTGGAACTGAAATGAGTCCAATGAAGATCAGAAAACTAACTTCTTGTCCCCAAATGCATAATCATAATTTTAAGGAGTAAGAATGGTCATAAAAATTAATAACACTAGAAATATGAACTGTGGGACACGTAAATGAGGAATGAGAAGTATAAATACCTTGTTTCTTACTCATTGAGACACACCGTTAATCAACAAAATCCAATATACCAAAAAGAGGAATCTGGAACTGAAATGAGTCCAATGAAGATCAGAAAACTAACTTCTTGTCCCCAAATGCATAATGCATAATTTTAAGGAGTAAGAATGGTCATAAAATTAATAACACTAGAAATATGAACTGTGGGACACGTAAATGAGGAATGAGAAGTATAAATACCTTGTTTCTTACTCATTGAGACACACCGTTAATCAACAAAATCCAATATACCAAAAAGAGGAATCTGGAACTGAAATGAGTCCAATGAAGATCAGAAAACTAACTTCTTGTCCCCAAATGCATAATCATAATTTTAAGGAGTAAGAATGGTCATAAAAATTAATAACACTAGAAATATGAACTGTGGGACACGTAAATGAGGAATGAGAAGTATAAATACCTTGTTTCTTACTCATTGAGACACACCGTTAATCAACAAAATCCAATATACCAAAAAGAGGAATCTGGAACTGAAATTAGTCCAATGAAGATCAGAAAACTAACTTCTTGTCCCCAAATGCATAATGCATAATTTTAAGGAGTAAGAATAGTCATAAAATTAATAACACTAGAAATATGAACTGTGGGACACGTAAATGAGGAATGAGAAGTATAAATACCTTGTTTCTTACTCATTGAGACACACCGTTAATCAACAAATCCAATATACCAAAAAGAGGAATCTGGAATTGAAATGAGTCCAATGAAGATCAGAAAACTAACTTCTTGTCCCTAAATGCACAATGCACAATTTTGAGGAGTAAGAATGGTCATAACAATGAATACCACTAGAAATATGACTGTGGGAACCTAAATGAGGAATGAGAAGCATAAATAATTATTTTTCATTTATTGAGAGACATCGTTAATCAACAAAATCCTATAGGCCAAAAAACAATCTGGAACTAAAATGTCCTATAAAGTTTAGAAAAGAAACTTCATGTCCCCAAATGCATAAAACAAAATTTAAAAGAGTAAGAATGGTCATAACAATGAATACCACTAGAAATATGCACTGTGGGACACCTAAATGAGGAATAAGAAGCATAAATACCTTGTTTCTTACTCATTACGAGACACTGTTCATTCACAAAATCCGATATTCCAAAAAGAGGAATCTGGAACTAAAATGAGTCTAATGAATATCAGAAAACTACTTTCTTGTCCCCAAATGCATAATGCATAATTTTAAGGAGTAAGAATGGTCATAACATTAATAACACTAGAAATATGAACTGTGGGACACGCAAATGAGGAATGAGAAGCATAAATACCTTGTTTCTTACTCATTGAGACACACCGTTAATCAACAAAATCCAATATACCAAAAAGAGGAATCTGGAACTGAAATGAGTCCAATGAAGATCAGAAAACTAACTTCTTGTCCCCAAATGCATAATCATAATTTTAAGGAGTAAGAATGGTCATAAAATTAATAACACTAGAAATATGAACTGTGGGACACGTAAATGAGGAATGAGAAGTATAAATACCTTGTTTCTTACTCATTGAGACACACCGTTAATCAACAAATCCAATATACCAAAAAGAGGAATCTGGAATTGAAATGAGTCCAATGAAGATCAGAAAACTAACTTCTTGTCCCCAAATGCATAATGCATAATTTTAAGGAGTAAGAATGGTCAAAACAATTAATAACACTAGAAATATGAACTGTGGGACACGTAAATGAGGAATGAGAAGATAAATACCTTGTTTCTTACTCATTGAGACACACGTTAATCAACAAAATCCAATATACCAAAAAGAGGAATCTGGAATTGAAATGAGTCCAATGAAGATCAGAAAACTAACTTCTTGTCCCCAAATGCATAATCATAATTTTAAGGAGTAAGAATAGTCATAAAAATTAATAACACTAGAAATATGAACTGTGGGACACGTAAATGAGGAATGAGAAGTATAAATACCTTGTTTCTTACTCATTGACACACCGTTAATCAACAAAATCCAATATACCAAAAAGAGGAATCTGGAATTGAAATGAGTCCAATGAAGATCAGAAAACTAACTTCTTGTCCCTAAATGCACAATGCACAATTTTGAGGAGTAAGAATGGTCATAACAATGAATACCACTAGAAATATGGATTGTGAGACACCGAAATGAGGAATGAGAAGCATAAATACATTGTTTTTAATTTATTGAGAGACACCGTTAATCAACAAATTCCCATATTCAAAAACTCGAATCTGGAACTAAAATGATTCCTTTAAAGAGCAGAAAAGAAACTTCATTTCCCCAAATGCATAAAACATAATTTTAAAGAGTAAGAATTGTCATAACAATTAAGAGACACCGTTAATCCTCAAAATCCGATATATCAAAAAGAGGAATCTGGCACTGAAATGAGTCCAATGAAGATCAGAAAACTACTTCTTGTCCCAAATGCATAATGCATAATTTTAAGAGTAAGAATGGTCATAACAATTAATAACACTAGAAATATGAACTGTGGGACACGTAAATGAGGAATGAGAAGCATAAATACCTTGTTTCTTACTCATTGAGACACACCGTTAATCAACAAAATCCAATATACCAAAAAGAGGAATCTGGAATTGAAATGAGTCCAATGAAGATCAGAAAACTAACTTTTTGTCCCCAAATGCATAATTCATAATTTTAAGGGTAAGAATAGTCACAAAAATTAATAACACTAGAAATATGAACTGTGGGACACGTAAATGAGGAATGAGAAGTATAAATACCTTGTTTCTTACTCTTTGACACCCGTTAATCAACAAAATCCAATATACCAAAAAGAGGAATCTGGAATTGAAATGAGTCCAATGAAGATCAGAAAACTAACTTCTTGTCCCTAAATGCACAATGCACAATTTTGAGGAGTAAGAATGGTCATAACAATGAATACCACTAGAAATATGGTTGTGAGACACCGAAATGAGGAATGAGAAGCATAAATACATTGTTTTTAATTTATTGAGAGACACCGTTAATCAACAAATTCCCATGTGTCAAAAACTCGAATCTGGAACTAAAATGATTCCTTTAAAGAGCAGAAAAGAAACTTCATTTCCCCAAATGATAAACTTAATTTTAAAGAGTAAGAATTGTTATAACAATTAAGAGACACCGTTAATCCTCAAAATCCGATATATCAAAAAGAGGAATCTGGCACTGAAATGAGTCCAATGAAGATCAGAAAGCTTACTTCTTGTCCCCAAATGCATAATTCATAATTTTAAGGAGTAAGAATGGTCATAAGAATTAATAACACTAGAAATATGAACTGTGGGACACGTAAATGAGGAATGAGAAGTATAAATACCTTGTTTCTTACTCATTGAGACACACCGTTAATCAACAAAATCCAATATACCAAAAAGAGGAATCTGGAATTGAAATGAGTCCAATGAAGATCAGAAAACTAACTTCTTGTCCCTAAATGCACAATGCACAATTTTGAGGAGTAAGAATGGTCATAACAATGAATACCACTAGAAATATGGATTGTGGACACCGAAATGAGGAATGAGAAGCATAAATACTTGTTTTTATTTATTGAGAGACACCGTTAATCAACAAATCCATAGGCCAAAAACGAATCTGGAACTAAAATGATTCCTTAAAGTTTAGAAAAGAAACTTCATGTCCCCAAACGCATAAAACAAATTTAAAAGAGTAAGACTGGTCATAACAATGAATACCACTAGAAATATGCACTGTGGGACACCTAAATGAGGAATAAGAAGCATAAATACCTTGTTTCTTACTCATTACGAGACACTGTTCATTCACAAAATCCGATATTCAAAAAGAGGAATCTGGAACTGAAATGAGTCTAATGAAGATCAGAAAACTACTTTCTTGTCCCCAAATGCATAATGCATAATTTTAAGGAGTAAGAATGGTAAAAATTAATAACACTAGAAATATGAACTGTGGGACACGTAAATGAGGAATGAGAAGCATAAATACCTTGTTTCTTACTCATTGAGACACACCGTTAATCAACAAAATCCAATATACCAAAAAGAGGAATCTGGAATTGAAATGAGTCCAATGAAGATCAGAAAACTAACTTCTTGTCCCCAAATGCATAATCATAATTTTAAGGAGTAAGAATAGTCACAAAAATTAATAACACTAGAAATATGAACTGTGGGACACGTAAATGAGGAATGAGAAGCATAAATACATTTTTTTTCATTTATTGAGAGACACCGTTAATCAACAAAATCCTATAGGCCAAAAAAATCTGGAACTAAAATGTCCTATAAAGTTTAAAAAGAAACTTCATGTCCCCAAATGCATAAAACAAAATTTAAAAGAGTAAGACTGGTCATAACAATGAATACCACTAGAAATATGCACTGTGGGACACCTAAATGAGGAATAAGAAGCATAAATACTTGTTTCTTACTCATTACGAGACACTGTTCATTCACAAAATCCGATATTCCAAAAAGAGGAATCTGGAACTAAAATGAGTCCTAATGAAATCAGAAAACTACTTCTTGTCCCCAAATGCATAATGCAAATTTTAAAGTAAGAATGGTCATAACAATAATACACTAGAAATATACTGTGGACACGCAAATGAGGAATGAGAAGCATAAATACCTTGTTTCTTACTCATTGAGACACACCGTTAATCAACAAAATCCAATATACCAAAAAGAGGAATCTGGAACTGAAATGAGTCCAATGAAGATCAGAAAACTAACTTCTTGTCCCCAAATGCATAATCATAATTTTAAGGAGTAAGAATGGTCATAAAAATTAATAACACTAGAAATATGAACTGTGGGACACGTAAATGAGGAATGAGAAGTATAAATACCTTGTTTCTTACTCATTGAGACACACCGTTAATCAACAAAATCCAATATACCAAAAAGAGGAATCTGGAATTGAAATAGTCCAATGAAGATCAGAAAACTAACTTCTTGTCCCCAAATGCATAATGCATAATTTTAAGGAGTAAGAATAGTCATAAAAATTAATAACACTAGAAATATGAACTGTGGGACACGTAAATGAGGAATGAGAAGTATAAATACCTTGTTTCTTACTCATTGAGACACACCGTTAATCAACAGAATCCAATATACCAAAAAGAGGAATCTGGAATTGAAATGAGTCCAATGAAGATCAGAAAACTAACTTCTTGTCCCTAAATGCACAATGCACAATTTTAAGGGGTAAGAATGGTCATAACAATGAATACCTCTAGAAATATGGATTGTGAGACACCGAAATGAGGAATGAGCAGCATAAATACATTGTTTTTAATTTATTGAGAGACACCGTTAATCAACAAATTCCCATAGGCCAAAAACTCGAATCTGGAACTAAAATGATTCCTTTAAAGATCAGAAAAGAAACTTCATTTCCCCAAATGCATAAAACATAATTTTAAAGAGTAAGAATTGTCATAACAATTAAGAGACACCGTTAATCCTCAAAATCCGATATATCAAAAAGAGGAATCTGGCACTGAAATGAGTCCAATGAAGATCAGAAGACTAACTTCTTGTCCCCAAATGCATAATTCATAATTTTAAGGAGTAAGAATGGTCATAAGAATTAATAACACTAGAAATATGAACTGTGGGACACGTAAATGAGGAATGAGAAGTATAAATACCTTGTTTCTTACTCATTGAGACACACCGTTAATCAACAAAATCCAATATACCAAAAAGAGGAATCTGGAATTGAAATGAGTCCAATGAAGATCAGAAAACTAACTTTTTGTCCCCAAATGCATAATTCATAATTTTAAGGGTAAGAATAGTCATAAAAATTAATAACACTAGAAATATGAACTGTGGGACACGTAAATGAGGAATGAGAAGTATAAATACCTTGTTTCTTACTCTTTGACACACCCCGTTAATCAACAAAATCCAATATACCAAAAAGAGGAATCTGGAATTGAAATGAGTCCAATGAAGATCAGAAAACTAACTTCTTGTCCCTAAATGCACAATGCACAATTTTGAGGAGTAAGAATGGTCATAACAATGAATACCACTAGAAATATGGGTTGTGAGACACCGAAATGAGGAATGAGAAGCATAAATACATTGTTTTTAATTTATTGAGAGACACCGTTAATCAACAAATTCCCATGTGTCAAAAACTCGAATCTGGAACTAAAATGATTCCTTTAAAGAGCAGAAAAGAAACTTCATTTCCCCAAATGTATAAAACTTAATTTTAAAGAGTAAGAATTGTTATAACAATTAAGAGACACCGTTAATCCTCAAAATCCGATATATCAAAAAGAGGAATCTGGCACTGAAATGAGTCCAATGAAGATCAGAAAGCTTACTTCTTGTCCCCAAATGCATAATTCATAATTTTAAGGAGTAAGAATGGTCATAAGAATTAATAACACTAGAAATATGAACTGTGGGACACGTAAATGAGAATGAGAAGTATTAAATACCTTGTTTCTTACTCATT
>FNXX01000192.1:0-26533 GCA_900108845.1 Iljinskaea planisiliqua | reverse complement strand
GCCGGGGTAGTAAAGTCATTTGTCTAAGCATTACGTAAAGTACGGAATCTGCTTTCAATTTGTAGTCTTTGTCTTAAGACTTTTTTTGGTCGTTAACTCCATTCCATCCATTATTGTAAGCAGATTCTTTCAAGCCGGGGTAGTAAAGTCATTTGTCTAAGCCATTACGTAAAGTACGGAATCTGCTTTCAATTTGTAGTCTTTGTCTTAAGACTTTTTTGGTCGTTAACTCCATTCCAAATTATTGTAAGCAGATTCTTTCAAGCCGGGGGTAGTAAAGTCATTTGTCTAAGCCATTACGTAAAGTACGGAATCTGCTTTCAATTTGTAGTCTTTGTCTTAAGACTTTTTTTGGTCGTTAACTCCATTCCATCCAAATTATTGTAAGCAGATTCTTTCAAGCCGGGGGTAGTAAAGTCATTTGTCTAAGCCATTACGTAAAGTACGGAATCTGCTTTCAATTTGTAGTCTTTGTCTTAAGACTTTTTTTGGTCGTTAACTCCATTCCATCCAAATTATTGTAAGCAGATTCTTTCAAGCCGGGGGTAGAAGTCATTTGTCTAAGCCATTACGTAAAGTACGGAATCTGCTTTCAATTTGTAGTCTTTGTCTTAAGACTTTTTTTGGTCGTTAACTCCATTCCATCCAAAATTGTAAGCAGATTCTTTCAAGCCGGGGTAGTAAAGTCATTTGTCTAAGCCATTACGTAAAGTACGGAATCTGCTTTCAATTTGTAGTCTTTGTCTTAAGACTTTTTTTTGGTCGTTAACTCCATTCCATCCAAATTATTGTAAGCAGATTCTTTCAAGCCGGGGGTAGTAAAGTCATTTGTCTAAGCCATTACGTAAAGTACGGAATCTGCTTTCAATTTGTAGTCTTTGTCTTAAGACTTTTTTTGGTCGTTAACTCCATTCCATCCAAATTAAAGCAGATTCTTTCAAGCCGGGGTAGTAGTTCATTTGTCTAAGCCATTACGTAAAGTACGGAATCTGCTTTCAATTTGTAGTCTTTGTCTTAAGACTTTTTTTTGGTCGTTAACTCCATTCCATCCAAATTATTGTAAGCAGATTCTTTCAAGCCGGGGGTAGTAGAGTCATTTGTCTAAGCCATTACGTAAAGTACGGAATCTGCTTTAATTTGTAGTCTTTGTCTTAAGACTTTTTTTGGTCGTTAACTCCATTCCATCCAAATTGTAAGCAGATTCTTTCAAGCCGGGGGTAGTAAAGTCATTTGTCTAAGCCATTACGTAAAGTACGGAATCTGCTTTCAATTTGTAGTCTTTGTCTTAAGACTTTTTTGGTCGTTAACTCCATTCCATCCAAATTATTGTAAGCAGATTCTTTCAAGCCGGGGGTAGTAAAGTCATTTGTCTAAGCCATTACGTAAAGTACGGAATCTGCTTTCAATTTGTAGTCTTTGTCTTAAGACTTTTTTTGGTCGTTAACTCCATTCCATCCAAATTATTGTAAGCAGATTCTTTCAAGCCGGGGGTAGTAAAGTCATTTGTCTAAGCCATTACGTAAAGTACGGAATCTGCTTTCAATTTGTAGTCTTTGTCTTAAGACTTTTTTTGGTCGTTAACTCCATTCCATCCAAATTATTGTAAGCAGATTCTTTCAAGCCGGGGGTAGTAAAGTCATTTGTCTAAGCCATTACGTAAAGTACGGAATCTGCTTTCAATTTGTAGTCTTTGTCTTAAGACTTTTTTTGGTCGTTAACTCCATTCCATCCAAATTATTGTAAGCAGATTCTTTCAAGCCGGGGTAGTAAAGTCATTGTCTAAGCCATTACGTAAAGTACGAAATCTGCTTTCAATTTGTAGTCTTTGTCTTAAGACTTTTTTTGGTCGTTAACTCCATTCCATCCAATTGTAAGCAGATTCTTTCAAGCCGGGGGTAGTAAAGTCATTTGTCTAAGCCTTACGTAAAGTACGGAATCTGCTTTCAATTTGTAGTCTTTGTCTTAAGACTTTTTTGGTCGTTAACTCCATTCCATCCAAATTATTGTAAGCAGATTCTTTCAAGCCGGGGTAGTAAGTCATTTGTCTAAGCCATTACGTAAAGTGGAATCTGCTTTCAATTTGTAGTCTTTGTCTTAAGACTTTTTTTGGTCGTTAACTCCATTCCATCCAATTATTGAAGCAGATTCTTTCAAGCCGGGGGTAGTAAAGGTCATTTGTCTAAGCCATTACGTAAAGTACGGAATCTGCTTTCAATTTGTAGTCTTTGTCTTAAGACTTTTTTTGGTCGTTAACTCCATTCCATCCAATTATTGTAAGCAGATTCTTTCAAGCCGGGTAGTAAGTCATTTGTCTAAGCCATTACGTAAAGTACGGAATCTGCTTTCAATTTGTAGTCTTTGTCTTAAGACTTTTTTTGGTCGTTAACTCCATTCCATCCAAATTATTGTAAGCAGATTCTTTCAAGCCGGGGGTAGTAAAGTCATTTGTCTAAGCCATTACGTAAAGTACGGAATCTGCTTTCAATTTGTAGTCTTTGTCTTAAGACTTTTTTTGGTCGTTAACTCCATTCCATCCAAATTATTGTAAGCAGATTCTTTCAAGCCGGGGGTAGTAAGTCATTTGTCTAAGCCATTACGTAAAGTACGGAATCTGCTTTCAATTTGTAGTCTTTGTCTTAAGACTTTTTTTGGTCGTTAACTCCATTCATCCAAATTATTGTAAGCAGATTTTTCAAGCCGGGGGTAGTAAAGTCATTTGTCTAAGCCATTACGTAAAGTAGGAATCTGCTTTCAATTTGTAGTCTTTGTCTTAAGACTTTTTTGGTCGTTAACTCCATTCCATCCAAATTATTGTAAGCAGATTCTTTCAAGCCGGGGGTAGTAAGTCATTTGTCTAAGCCATTACGTAAAGTACGGAATCTGCTTTCAATTTGTAGTCTTTGTCTTAAGACTTTTTTTGGTCGTTAACTCCATTCCATCCAATTATTGTAAGCAGATTCTTTCAAGCGGGTAGTAAGTCATTTGTCTAAGCCATTACGTAAAGTACGGAATCTGCTTTCAATTTGTAGTCTTTGTCTTAAGACTTTTTTTGGTCGTTAACTCCATTCCATCCTAATTATGTAAGCAGATTCTTCAAGCCGGGGGTAGTAAAGTCATTTGCTAAGATTTACGTAAAGTACGGAATCTGCTTTCAATTTGTAGTCTTTGTCTTTAAGACTTTTTTGGTCGTTAACTCATTCCATCCAAAAATTGTAAGCAGATTCTTTCAAGCCGGGGGTAGTAAAGTCATTTGTCTAAGCCATTACGTAAAGTACGGAATCTGCTTTCAATTTGTAGTCTTTCTTAAGAACTTTTTTGGTCGTTAACTCCATTCCATCCAAATTATTGTAAGCAGATTCTTTCAAGCCGGGGGTAGTAAAGTCATTTGTCTAAGCCATTACGTAAAGTGGAATCTGCTTTCAATTTGTAGTCTTTGTCTAAGACTTTTTGGTCGTTAACTTCATTCCATCCAAATATTGTAAGCAGATTCTTTCAAGCCGGGGGTAGTAAAGTCATTTGTCTAAGCCATTACGTAAAGTACGGAATCTGCTTTCAATTTGTAGTCTTTGTCTTAAGACTTTTTTTTGGTCGTTAACTCCATTCCATCCAATTATTGTAAGCAGATTCTTTCAAGCGGGGGGTAAGTCATTTGTCTAAGCCATTACGTAAAGTACGGAATCTGCTTTCAATTTGTAGTCTTTGTCTTAAGATTTTTGGTCGTTAACTCATTCCATCCAAATTATTGAAAGCAGATTCTTTCAAGCCGGGGGTAGTAAGTCATTTGTCTAAGCCATTACGTAAAGTACGGAATCTGCTTTCAATTTGTAGTCTTTGTCTTAAGACTTTTTTGGTCGTTAACTCCATTCCATCCAAACATTGAAGCAGATTCTTTCAAGCCGGGGGTAGTAAATCATTTGTCTAAGCCATTACGTAAAGTACGGAATCTGCTTTCAATTTGTAGTCTTTGTCTTAAGACTTTTTTTGGTCGTTAACTCCATTCCATCCAAAAATTGTAAGCAGATTCTTTCAAGCCGGGGTAGTAAATCATTTGTCTAAGCATTACGTAAAGTACGGAATCTGCTTTCAATTTGTATCTTGTCTTAAGACTTTTTTTGGTCGTTAACTCCATTCCATCCAAATTATTGTAAGCAGATTCTTTCAAGCCGGGGGTAGTAAGTCATTTGTCTAAGCCATTACGTAAAGTACGGAATCTGCTTTCAATTTGTAGTCTTTGTCTTAAGACTTTTTTGGTCGTTAACTCCATTCCATCCAAATTATTGTAAGCAGATTCTTTCAAGCCGGGGGTAGTAAGTCATTTGTCTAAGCCATTACGTAAAGTACGGAATCTGCTTTCAATTTGTAGTCTTTGTCTTAAGACTTTTTTGGTCGTTAACTCCATTCCATCCAAATTATTGTAAGCAGATTCTTTCAAGCCGGGGGTAGTAAAGTCATTTGTCTAAGCCATTACGTAAAGTACGAATCTGCTTTCAATTTGTAGTCTTTGTCTTAAGACTTTTTTTGGTCGTTAACTCCATTCCATCCAATTATTGTAAGCAGATTCTTTCAAGCCGGGGGTAGTAAGTCATTTGTCTAAGCCATTACGTAAAGTACGGAATCTGCTTTCAATTTGTAGTCTTTGTCTTAAGACTTTTTTTGGTCGTTAACTCCATTCCATCCAAATTATTGTAAGCAGATTCTTTCAAGCCGGGGGTAGTAAGTCATTTGTCTAAGCCATTACGTAAGTACGGAATCTGCTTTCAATTTGTAGTCTTTGTCTTAAGACTTTTTGGTCGTTAACTCCATTCCATCCAAATTATTGAAGCAGATTCTTTCAAGCCGGGGTAGTAAAGTCATTTGTCTAAGCCATTACGTAAAGTACGGAATCTGCTTTCAATTTGTAGTCTTTGTCTTAAGACTTTTTTGGTCGTTAACTCCATTCCATCCAAATTATTGTAAGCAGATTCTTCAAGCCGGGGGTAGTAAAGTCATTTGTCTAAGCCATTACGTAAAGTGGGAATCTGCTTTCAATTTGTAGTCTTTGTCTTAAGACTTTTTTTGGTCGTTAACTCCATTCCATCCAAATTATTGTAAGCAGATTCTTTCAAGCCGGGGGTAGTAAGTCATTTGTCTAAGCCATTACGTAAAGTACGGAATCTGCTTTCAATTGTAGTCTTTGTCTTAAGACTTTTTTGGTCGTTAACTCCATTCCATCCAAATTATTGTAAGCAGATTCTTTCAAGCCGGGGTAGTAAGTCATTTGTCTAAGCCATTACGTAAAGTACGGAATCTGCTTTCAATTTGTAGTCTTTGTCTTAAGACTTTTTTGGTCGTTAACTCCATTCCATCCAAACATTGAAGCAGATTCTTTCAAGCCGGGGGTAGAGTCATTTGTCTAAGCCATTACGTAAAGTACGGAATCTGCTTTCAATTTGTAGTCTTTGTCTTAAGACTTTTTTTGGTCGTTAACTCCATTCCATCCAAATTATTGTAAGCAGATTCTTTCAAGCGGGGGTAGTAATCATTTGTCTAAGCCATTACGTAAAGTACGGAATCTGCTTTCAATTTGTAGTCTTTGTCTTAAGACTTTTTTGGTCGTTAACTCCATTCCATCCAAATTAATTGTAAGCAGATTCTTTCAAGCCGGGGGTAGTAAGTCATTTGTCTAAGCCATTACGTAAAGTACGGAATCTGCTTTCAATTTGTAGTCTTTGTCTTAAGACTTTTTTTGGTCGTTAACTCCATTCCATCCAAATTATTGTAAGCAGATTCTTTCAAGCCGGGGGTAGTAGAAGTCATTTGTCTAAGCCATTACGTAAAGTACGGAATCTGCTTTCAATTTGTAGCTTTGTCTTAAGACTTTTTTGGTCGTTAACTCCATTCCATCCAAATTATTGTAAGCAGATTCTTTCAAGCCGGGGGTAGTAAAGTCATTTGTCTAAGCCATTACGTAAAGTACGGAATCTGCTTTCAATTTGTAGTCTTTGTCTTAAGACTTTTTTTGGTCGTTAACTCCATTCCATCCAAATTATTGTAAGCAGATTCTTTCAAGCCGGGGGTAGTAAGTCATTTGTCTAAGCCATTACGTAAAGTACGGAATCTGCTTTCAATTTGTAGTCTTTGTCTTAAGACTTTTTTGGTCGTTAACTCATTCCATCCAAATTATTGTAAGCAGATTCTTTCAAGCCGGGGGTAGTAAGTCATTTGTCTAAGCCATTACGTAAAGTACGGAATCTGCTTTCAATTTGTAGTCTTTGTCTTAAGACTTTTTTGGTCGTTAACTCCATTCCATCCAAACATTGAAAGCAGATTCTTTCAAGCCGGGGGTAGTAAGTCATTTGTCTAAGCCATTACGTAAAGTACGGAATCTGCTTTCAATTTGTAGTCTTTGTCTTAAGACTTTTTTTGGTCGTTAACTCCATTCCATCCAAATTATTGTAAGCAGATTCTTTCAAGCCGGGGGTAGTAAGTCATTTGTCTAAGCCATTACGTAAAGTACGGAATCTGCTTTCAATTTGTAGTCTTTGTCTTAAGACTTTTTTGGTCGTTAACTCCATTCCATCCAATTATTGTAAGCAGATTCTTTCAAGCCGGGGGTAGTAAGTCATTTGTCTAAGCCATTTACGTAAAGTACGGAATCTGCTTTCAATTTGTAGTCTTTGTCTTAAGACTTTTTTTGGTCGTTAACTCCATTCCATCCAAATTGAAGCAGATTCTTTCAAGCCGGGGGTAGTAAAGTCATTTGTCTAAGCCATTACGTAAAGTACGGAATCTGCTTTCAATTTGTAGTCTTTGTCTTAAGACTTTTTTGGTCGTTAACTCCATTCCATCCAATTATTGTAAGCAGATTCTTTCAAGCCGGGGGTAGTAAAGTCATTTGTCTAAGCCATTACGTAAAGTACGGAATCTGCTTTCAATTTGTAGTCTTTGTCTTAAGACTTTTTTTGGTCGTTAAATTTCCATCCAAATTATTGTAAGCAGATTCTTTCAAGCCGGGGTAGTAAGTCATTTGTCTAAGCCATTACGTAAAGTACGGAATCTGCTTTCAATTTGTAGTCTTTGTCTTAAGACTTTTTTTGGTCGTTAACTCCATTCCATCCTAATTATTGTAAGCAGATTCTTTCAAGCCGGGGGTAGTAGAGTCATTTGTCTAAGCCATTACGTAAAGTACGGAATCTGCTTTCAATTTGTAGTCTTTGTCTTAAGACTTTTTTGGTCGTTAACTCCATTCCATCCAAATTATTGTAAGCAGATTCTTTCAAGCCGGGGGTAGTAAGTCATTTGTCTAAGCCATTACGTAAAGTACGGAATCTGCTTTCAATTTGTAGTCTTTGTCTTAAGACTTTTTTGGTCGTTAACTCCATTCCATCCAAATTATTGTAAGCAGATTCTTTCAAGCCGGGGGTAGTAAGTCATTTGTCTAAGCCATTACGTAAAGTACGGAATCTGCTTTCAATTTGTAGTCTTTGTCTTAAGACTTTTTTTGGTCGTTAACTCCATTCCATCCAAATTGTAAGCAGATTCTTTCAAGCCGGGGTAGTAGAGTCATTTGTCTAAGCCATTACGTAAAGTACGGAATCTGCTTTCAATTTGTAGTCTTTGTCTTAAGACTTTTTTTGGTCGTTAACTCCATTCCATCCAAATTATTGTAAGCAGATTCTTTCAAGCCGGGGGTAGTAAAGTCATTTGTCTAAGCCATTACGTAAAGTACGGAATCTGCTTTCAATTTGTAGTCTTTGTCTTAAGACTTTTTTGGTCGTTAACTCCATTCCATCCAAATTATTGTAAGCAGATTCTTTCAAGCCGGGGGTAGTAAGTCATTTGTCTAAGCCATTACGTAAAGTACGGAATCTGCTTTCAATTTGTAGTCTTTGTCTTAAGACTTTTTTTGGTCGTTAACTCCATTCCATCCAATTATTGTAAGCAGATTCTTTCAAGCCGGGGTAGTAAAGTCATTTGTCTAAGCCATTACGTAAAGTACGGAATCTGCTTTCAATTTGTAGTCTTTGTCTTAAGACTTTTTTGGTCGTTAACTCCATTCCATCCAAATTATTGTAAGCAGATTCTTTCAAGCCGGGGGTAGTAAGTCATTTGTCTAAGCCATTACGTAAAGTACGGAATCTGCTTTCAATTTGTAGTCTTTGTCTTAAGACTTTTTTGGTCGTTAACTCCATTCCATCCAAAATTGTAAGCAGATTCTTTCAAGCCGGGGTAGTAAAGTCATTTGTCTAAGCCATTACGTAAAGTACGGAATCTGCTTTCAATTTGTAGTCTTTGTCTTAAGACTTTTTTTGGTCGTTAACTCCATTCCATCCAAATTATTGTAAGCAGATTCTTTCAAGCCGGGGGTAGTAAGTCATTTGTCTAAGCCATTACGTAAAGTACGGAATCTGCTTTCAATTTGTAGTCTTTGTCTTAAGACTTTTTTTGGTCGTTAACTCCATTCCATCCAAATTATTGTAAGCAGATTCTTTCAAGCCGGGGGTAGTAAGTCATTTGTCTAAGCCATTACGTAAAGTACGGAATCTGCTTTCAATTTGTAGTCTTTGTCTTAAGACTTTTTTTGGTCGTTAACTCCATTCCATCCAAATTATTGTAAGCAGATTCTTTCAAGCCGGGGGTAGTAAGTCATTTGTCTAAGCCATTACGTAAAGTACGGAATCTGCTTTCAATTTGTAGTCTTTGTCTTAAGACTTTTTTTGGTCGTTAACTCCATTCCATCCAAATTATTGTAAGCAGATTCTTTCAAGCCGGGGGTAGTAGAGTCATTTGTCTAAGCCATTACGTAAAGTACGGAATCTGCTTTCAATTTGTAGTCTTTGTCTTAAGACTTTTTTGGTCGTTAACTCCATTCCATCCAAATTATTGTAAGCAGATTCTTTCAAGCCGGGGTAGTAAGTCATTTGTCTAAGCCATTACGTAAAGTACGGAATCTGCTTTCAATTTGTAGTCTTTGTCTTAAGACTTTTTTTGGTCGTTAACTCCATTCCATCCAAATTGAAGCAGATTCTTTCAAGCCGGGGGTAGTAAAGTCATTTGTCTAAGCCATTACGTAAAGTACGGAATCTGCTTTCAATTTGTAGTCTTTGTCTTAAGACTTTTTTTGGTCGTTAACTCCATTCCATCCAAATTATTGTAAAGCAGATTCTTTCAAGCCGGGGGTAGTAAAGTCATTTGTCTAAGCCATTACGTAAAGTACGGAATCTGCTTTCAATTTGTAGTCTTTGTCTTAAGACTTTTTTTGGTCGTTAAATTCCATCCAAATTATTGTAAGCAGATTCTTTCAAGCCGGGGTAGTAAAGTCATTTGTCTAAGCCATTACGTAAAGTACGGAATCTGCTTTCAATTTGTAGTCTTTGTCTTAAGACTTTTTTGGTCGTTAACTCCATTCCATCCAATTATTGTAAGCAGATTCTTTCAAGCCGGGGTAGTAAAGTCATTTGTCTAAGCCATTACGTAAAGTACGGAATCTGCTTTCAATTTGTAGTCTTTGTCTTAAGACTTTTTTTGGTCGTTAACTCCATTCCATCCAAATTGTAAGCAGATTCTTTCAAGCCGGGGGTAGTAAGTCATTTGTCTAAGCCATTACGTAAAGTACGGAATCTGCTTTCAATTTGTAGTCTTTGTCTTAAGACTTTTTTTGGTCGTTAACTCCATTCCATCCAAATTATTGTAAGCAGATTCTTTCAAGCCGGGGGTAGTAAGTCATTTGTCTAAGCCATTACGTAAAGTACGGAATCTGCTTTCAATTTGTAGTCTTTGTCTTAAGACTTTTTTGGTCGTTAACTCCATTCCATCCAATTATTGTAAGCAGATTCTTTCAAGCCGGGGGTAGTAAGTCATTTGTCTAAGCCATTACGTAAAGTACGGAATCTGCTTTCAATTTGTAGTCTTTGTCTTAAGACTTTTTTTGGTCGTTAACTCCATTCCATCCAAATTATTGTAAGCAGATTCTTTCAAGCCGGGGTAGTAAGTCATTTGTCTAAGCCATTACGTAAAGTACGGAATCTGCTTTCAATTTGTAGTCTTTGTCTTAAGACTTTTTTTGGTCGTTAACTCCATTCCATCCAAATTATTGTAAGCAGATTCTTTCAAGCCGGGGTAGTAAGTCATTTGTCTAAGCCATTACGTAAAGTACGGAATCTGCTTTCAATTTGTAGTCTTTGTCTTAAGACTTTTTTTGGTCGTTAACTCCATTCCATCCAAAATTGTAAGCAGATTCTTTCAAGCCGGGGTAGTAAGTCATTTGTCTAAGCCATTACGTAAAGTACGGAATCTGCTTTCAATTTGTAGTCTTTGTCTTAAGACTTTTTTGGTCGTTAACTCCATTCCATCCAATTATTGTAAGCAGATTCTTTCAAGCCGGGGTAGTAAGTCATTTGTCTAAGCCATTACGTAAAGTACGGAATCTGCTTTCAATTTGTAGTCTTTGTCTTAAGACTTTTTTGGTCGTTAACTCCATTCCATCCAAATTATTGTAAGCAGATTCTTTCAAGCCGGGGGTAGTAGAGTCATTTGTCTAAGCCATTACGTAAAGTACGGAATCTGCTTTCAATTTGTAGTCTTTGTCTTAAGACTTTTTTGGTCGTTAACTCCATTCCATCCAAATTATTGTAAGCAGATTCTTTCAAGCCGGGGGTAGTAAGTCATTTGTCTAAGCCATTACGTAAAGTACGGAATCTGCTTTCAATTTGTAGTCTTTGTCTTAAGACTTTTTTTGGTCGTTAACTCCATTCCATCCAAACAATTGAAGCAGATTCTTTCAAGCCGGGGGTAGTAAAGTCATTTGTCTAAGCCATTACGTAAAGTACGGAATCTGCTTTCAATTTGTAGTCTTTGTCTTAAGACTTTTTTTGGTCGTTAACTCCATTCCATCCAAATTATTGTAAGCAGATTCTTTCAAGCCGGGGGTAGTAAAGTCATTTGTCTAAGCCATTACGTAAAGTACGGAATCTGCTTTCAATTTGTAGTCTTTGTCTTAAGACTTTTTTTGGTCGTTAACTCCATTCCATCCAAATTATTGTAAGCAGATTCTTTCAAGCCGGGTAGTAAGTATTTCTAAGCCATTACGTAAAGTACGGAATCTGCTTTCAATTTGTAGTCTTTGTCTTAAGACTTTTTTTGGTCGTTAACTCCATCCATCCAAATTATTGTAAGCAGATTCTTTCAAGCCGGGGGTAGTAAGTCATTTGTCTAAGCCATTACGTAAAGTACGGAATCTGCTTTCAATTTGTAGTCTTTGTCTTAAGACTTTTTTGGTCGTTAACTCCATTCCATCCAAATTATTGTAAGCAGATTCTTTCAAGCCGGGGTAGTAAAGTCATTTGTCTAAGCCATTACGTAAAGTACGGAATCTGCTTTCAATTTGTAGTCTTTGTCTTAAGACTTTTTTGGTCGTTAACTCCATTCCATCCAAATTATTGTAAGCAGATTCTTTCAAGCGGGGTAGTAAGTCATTTGTCTAAGCCATTACGTAAAGTACGGAATCTGCTTTCAATTTGTAGTCTTTGTCTTAAGACTTTTTTGGTCGTTAACTCATTCCATCCAAATTATTGTAAGCAGATTCTTTCAAGCCGGGGGTAGTAAGTCATTTGTCTAAGCCATTACGTAAAGTACGGAATCTGCTTTCAATTTGTAGTCTTTGTCTTAAGACTTTTTTTGGTCGTTAACTCCATTCCATCCAAATTATTGTAAGCAGATTCTTTCAAGCCGGGGGTAGTAAGTCATTTGTCTAAGCCATTACGTAAAGTACGGAATCTGCTTTCAATTTGTAGTCTTTGTCTTAAGACTTTTTTGGTCGTTAACTCCATTCCATCCAAAATTGTAAGCAGATTCTTTCAAGCCGGGGGTAGTAAGTCATTTGTCTAAGCCATTACGTAAAGTACGGAATCTGCTTTCAATTTGTAGTCTTTGTCTTAAGACTTTTTTGGTCGTTAACTCCATTCCATCCAAATTATTGTAAGCAGATTCTTTCAAGCCGGGGTAGTAAGTCATTTGTCTAAGCCATTACGTAAAGTACGGAATCTGCTTTCAATTTGTAGTCTTTGTCTTAAGACTTTTTTTGGTCGTTAACTCCATTCCATCCAAATTATTGTAAGCAGATTCTTTCAAGCCGGGGGTAGTAAAGTCATTTGTCTAAGCATTACGTAAAGTACGGAATCTGCTTTCAATTTGTAGTCTTTGTCTTAAGACTTTTTTTGGTCGTTAACTCCATTCCATCCAAATTATTGTAAGCAGATTCTTTCAAGCCGGGGGTAGTAAGTCATTTGTCTAAGCCATTACGTAAAGTACGGAATCTGCTTTCAATTTGTAGTCTTTGTCTTAAGACTTTTTTTGGTCGTTAACTCCATTCCATCCAATTATTGTAAGCAGATTCTTTCAAGCCGGGGGTAGTAAGTCATTTGTCTAAGCCATTACGTAAAGTACGGAATCTGCTTTCAATTTGTAGTCTTTGTCTTAAGACTTTTTTTGGTCGTTAACTCCATTCCATCCAAATTATTGTAAGCAGATTCTTTCAAGCCGGGGGTAGTAAAGTCATTTGTCTAAGCCATTACGTAAAGTACGGAATCTGCTTTCAATTTGTAGTCTTTGTCTTAAGACTTTTTTGGTCGTTAACTCCATTCCATCCAATTATTGTAAGCAGATTCTTTCAAGCCGGGGTAGTAAGTCATTTGTCTAAGCCATTACGTAAAGTAAATCTGCTTTCAATTTGTAGTCTTTGTCTTAAGACTTTTTTTGGTCGTTAACTCCATTCCATCCAAATTATTGTAAGCAGATTCTTTCAAGCCGGGGGTAGTAAAGTCATTTGTCTAAGCCATTACGTAAAGTACGGAATCTGCTTTCAATTTGTAGTCTTTGTCTTAAGACTTTTTTGGTCGTTAACTCCATTCCATCCAATTATTGTAAGCAGATTCTTTCAAGCCGGGGTAGTAAGTCATTTGTCTAAGCCATTACGTAAAGTACGGAATCTGCTTTCAATTTGTAGTCTTTGTTTAAGACTTTTTTTGGTCGTTAACTCCATTCCATCCAAATTATTGTAAGCAGATTCTTTCAAGCCGGGGGTAGTAAGTCATTTGTCTAAGCCATTACGTAAAGTACGGAATCTGCTTTCAATTTGTAGTCTTTGTCTTAAGACTTTTTTTGGTCGTTAACTCCATTCCATCCAAAATTGTAAGCAGATTCTTTCAAGCCGGGGTAGTAGTCATTTGTCTAAGCCATTACGTAAAGTACGGAATCTGCTTTCAATTTGTAGTCTTTGTCTTAAGACTTTTTTTGGTCGTTAACTCCATTCCATCCAATTATTGAAGCAGATTCTTTCAAGCCGGGGGTAGTAAGTCATTTGTCTAAGCCATTACGTAAAGTACGGAATCTGCTTTCAATTTGTAGTCTTTGTCTTAAGACTTTTTTTGGTCGTTAACTCCATTCCATCCAAATTATTGTAAGCAGATTCTTTCAAGCCGGGGGTAGTAAGTCATTTGTCTAAGCCATTACGTAAAGTACGAATCTGCTTTCAATTTGTAGTCTTTGTCTTAAGACTTTTTTGGTCGTTAACTCCATTCCATCCAAATTATTGTAAGCAGATTCTTTCAAGCCGGGGGTAGTAAGTCATTTGTCTAAGCCATTACGTAAAGTACGGAATCTGCTTTCAATTTGTAGTCTTTGTCTTAAGACTTTTTTTGGTCGTTAACTCCATTCCATCCAAATTATTGTAAGCAGATTCTTTCAAGCCGGGGGTAGTAGAGTCATTTGTCTAAGCCATTACGTAAAGTACGGAATCTGCTTTCAATTTGTAGTCTTTGTCTTAAGACTTTTTTGGTCGTTAACTCCATTCCATCCAAATTATAAGCAGATTCTTTCAAGCCGGGGGTAGTAAAGTCATTTGTCTAAGCCATTACGTAAAGTACGGAATCTGCTTTCAATTTGTAGTCTTTGTCTTAAGACTTTTTTTGGTCGTTAACTCCATTCCATCCAAATTATTGTAAGCAGATTCTTTCAAGCCGGGGGTAGTAAGTCATTTGTCTAAGCCATTACGTAAAGTACGGAATCTGCTTTCAATTTGTAGTCTTTGTCTTAAGACTTTTTTGGTCGTTAACTCCATTCCATCCAAATTATTGCAGATTCTTTCAAGCCGGGGGTAGTAAGTCATTTGTCTAAGCCATTACGTAAAGTACGGAATCTGCTTTCAATTTGTAGTCTTTGTCTTAAGACTTTTTTTGGTCGTTAACTCCATTCCATCCAAATTATTGTAAGCAGATTCTTTCAAGCCGGGGTAGTAGTCATTTGTCTAAGCCATTACGTAAAGTACGGAATCTGCTTTCAATTTGTAGTCTTTGTCTTAAGACTTTTTTTGGTCGTTAACTCCATTCCATCCAAATTGTAAGCAGATTCTTTCAAGCCGGGGGTAGAAGTCATTTGTCTAAGCCATTACGTAAAGTACGGAATCTGCTTTCAATTTGTAGTCTTTGTCTTAAGACTTTTTTTGGTCGTTAACTCCATTCCATCCAAATTATTGTAAGCAGATTCTTTCAAGCCGGGGTAGTAAAGTCATTTGTCTAAGCCATTACGTAAAGTACGGAATCTGCTTTCAATTTGTAGTCTTTGTCTTAAGACTTTTTTTGGTCGTTAACTCCATTCCATCCAAATTATTGTAAGCAGATTCTTTCAAGCCGGGGGTAGTAAAGTCATTTGTCTAAGCCATTACGTAAAGTACGGAATCTGCTTTCAATTTGTAGTCTTTGTCTTAAGACTTTTTTTGGTCGTTAACTCCATTCCATCCAATTATTGTAAGCAGATTCTTTCAAGCCGGGGGTAGTAAGTCATTTGTCTAAGCCATTACGTAAAGTACGGAATCTGCTTTCAATTTGTAGTCTTTGTCTTAAGACTTTTTTTGGTCGTTAACTCCATTCCATCCAAATTATTGTAAGCAGATTCTTTCAAGCCGGGGTAGTAAGTCATTTGTCTAAGCCATTACGTAAAGTACGGAATCTGCTTTCAATTTGTAGTCTTTGTCTTAAGACTTTTTTGGTCGTTAACTCCATTCCATCCAAATTATTGTAAGCAGATTCTTTCAAGCCGGGGGTAGTAAGTCATTTGTCTAAGCCATTACGTAAAGTACGGAATCTGCTTTCAATTTGTAGTCTTTGTCTTAAGACTTTTTTTGGTCGTTAACTCCATTCCATCCAATTATTGTAAGCAGATTCTTTCAAGCCGGGGGTAGTAAGTCATTTGTCTAAGCCATTACGTAAAGTACGGAATCTGCTTTCAATTTGTAGTCTTTGTCTTAAGACTTTTTTTGGTCGTTAACTCCATTCCATCCAAACATTGTAAAGCAGATTCTTTCAAGCCGGGGGTAGTAAAGTCATTTGTCTAAGCCATTACGTAAAGTACGGAATCTGCTTTCAATTTGTAGTCTTTGTCTTAAGACTTTTTTTGGTCGTTAACTCCATTCCATCCAATTATTGTAAGCAGATTCTTTCAAGCCGGGGGTAGTAAGTCATTTGTCTAAGCCATTACGTAAAGTACGGAATCTGCTTTCAATTTGTAGTCTTTGTCTTAAGACTTTTTTTGGTCGTTAACTCCATTCCATCCAAATTATTGTAAGCAGATTCTTTCAAGCCGGGGTAGTAAAGTCATTTGTCTAAGCCATTACGTAAAGTACGGAATCTGCTTTCAATTTGTAGTCTTTGTCTTAAGACTTTTTTTGGTCGTTAACTCCATTCCATCCAATTATTGTAAGCAGATTCTTTCAAGCCGGGGGTAGTAAGTCATTTGTCTAAGCCATTACGTAAAGTACGGAATCTGCTTTCAATTTGTAGTCTTTGTCTTAAGACTTTTTTTGGTCGTTAACTCCATTCCATCCAAATTATTGTAAGCAGATTCTTTCAAGCCGGGGGTAGTAAGTCATTTGTCTAAGCCATTACGTAAAGTACGGAATCTGCTTTCAATTTGTAGTCTTTGTCTTAAGACTTTTTTTGGTCGTTAACTCCATTCCATCCAAATTATTGTAAGCAGATTCTTTCAAGCCGGGGTAGTAAAGTCATTTGTCTAAGCCATTACGTAAAGTACGGAATCTGCTTTCAATTTGTAGTCTTTGTCTTAAGACTTTTTTTGGTCGTTAACTCCATTCCATCCAAATTATTGTAAGCAGATTCTTTCAAGCCGGGGGTAGTAAGTCATTTGTCTAAGCCATTACGTAAAGTACGGAATCTGCTTTCAATTTGTAGTCTTTGTCTTAAGACTTTTTTTGGTCGTTAACTCCATTCCATCCAAATTATTGTAAGCAGATTCTTTCAAGCCGGGGGTAGTAGTCATTTGTCTAAGCCATTACGTAAAGTACGGAATCTGCTTTCAATTTGTAGTCTTTGTCTTAAGACTTTTTTTGGTCGTTAACTCCATTCCATCCAAAATTGTAAGCAGATTCTTTCAAGCCGGGGGTAGTAAGTCATTTGTCTAAGCCATTACGTAAAGTACGGAATCTGCTTTCAATTTGTAGTCTTTGTCTTAAGACTTTTTTTGGTCGTTAACTCCATTCCATCCAATTATTGTAAGCAGATTCTTTCAAGCCGGGGTAGTAAAGTCATTTGTCTAAGCCATTACGTAAAGTACGGAATCTGCTTTCAATTTGTAGTCTTTGTCTTAAGACTTTTTTTGGTCGTTAACTCCATTCCATCCAAATTATTGTAAGCAGATTCTTTCAAGCCGGGGGTAGTAGTCATTTGTCTAAGCCATTACGTAAAGTACGGAATCTGCTTTCAATTTGTAGTCTTTGTCTTAAGACTTTTTTGGTCGTTAACTCCATTCCATCCAATTATTGTAAGCAGATTCTTTCAAGCCGGGGTAGTAAGTCATTTGTCTAAGCCATTACGTAAAGTACGGAATCTGCTTTCAATTTGTAGTCTTTTCTTAAGACTTTTTTGGTCGTTAACTCCATTCCATCCAAATTATTGTAAGCAGATTCTTTCAAGCCGGGGGTAGTAAAGTCATTTGTCTAAGCCATTACGTAAAGTACGGAATCTGCTTTCAATTTGTAGTCTTTGTCTTAAGACTTTTTTGGTCGTTAACTCCATTCCATCCAAATTATTGTAAGCAGATTCTTTCAAGCCGGGGGTAGTAAGTCATTTGTCTAAGCCATTACGTAAAGTACGGAATCTGCTTTCAATTTGTAGTCTTTGTCTTAAGACTTTTTTGGTCGTTAACTCCATTCCATCCAAATTATTGTAAGCAGATTCTTTCAAGCCGGGGGTAGTAAGTCATTTGTCTAAGCCATTACGTAAAGTACGGAATCTGCTTTCAATTTGTAGTCTTTGTCTTAAGACTTTTTTTGGTCGTTAACTCCATTCCATCCAATTATTGTAAGCAGATTCTTTCAAGCCGGGGGTAGTAGTCATTTGTCTAAGCCATTACGTAAAGTACGGAATCTGCTTTCAATTTGTAGTCTTTGTCTTAAGACTTTTTTGGTCGTTAACTCCATTCCATCCAATTATTGTAAGCAGATTCTTTCAAGCCGGGGTAGTAAAGTCATTTGTCTAAGCCATTACGTAAAGTACGGAATCTGCTTTCAATTTGTAGTCTTTTCTTAAGACTTTTTTGGTCGTTAACTCCATTCCATCCAAATTATTGTAAGCAGATTCTTTCAAGCCGGGGGTAGTAAAGTCATTTGTCTAAGCCATTACGTAAAGTACGGAATCTGCTTTCAATTTGTAGTCTTTGTCTTAAGACTTTTTTTGGTCGTTAACTCCATTCCATCCAAACAATTGAAGCAGATTCTTTCAAGCCGGGGGTAGTAAAGTCATTTGTCTAAGCCATTACGTAAAGTACGGAATCTGCTTTCAATTTGTAGTCTTTGTCTTAAGACTTTTTTGGTCGTTAACTCCATTCCATCCAAATTATTGTAAGCAGATTCTTTCAAGCCGGGGGTAGTAAGTCATTTGTCTAAGCCATTACGTAAAGTACGGAATCTGCTTTCAATTTGTAGTCTTTGTCTTAAGACTTTTTTTGGTCGTTAACTCCATTCCATCCAAATTATTGTAAGCAGATTCTTTCAAGCCGGGGGTAGTAAGTCATTTGTCTAAGCCATTACGTAAAGTACGGAATCTGCTTTCAATTTGTAGTCTTTGTCTTAAGACTTTTTTTGGTCGTTAACTCCATTCCATCCAATTATTGTAAGCAGATTCTTTCAAGCCGGGGGTAGTAAGTCATTTGTCTAAGCCATTACGTAAAGTACGGAATCTGCTTTCAATTTGTAGTCTTTGTCTTAAGACTTTTTTTGGTCGTTAACTCCATTCCATCCAAATTATTGTAAGCAGATTCTTTCAAGCCGGGGTAGTAAGTCATTTGTCTAAGCCATTACGTAAAGTACGGAATCTGCTTTCAATTTGTAGTCTTTGTCTTAAGACTTTTTTGGTCGTTAACTCCATTCCATCCAAATTATTGTAAGCAGATTCTTTCAAGCCGGGGTAGTAAGTCATTTGTCTAAGCCATTACGTAAAGTACGGAATCTGCTTTCAATTTGTAGTCTTTGTCTTAAGACTTTTTTGGTCGTTAACTCCATTCCATCCAAATTATTGTAAGCAGATTCTTTCAAGCCGGGGGTAGTAAAGTCATTTGTCTAAGCCATTACGTAAAGTACGGAATCTGCTTTCAATTTGTAGTCTTTGTCTTAAGACTTTTTTTGGTCGTTAACTCCATTCCATCCAAATTATTGTAAGCAGATTCTTTCAAGCCGGGGTAGTAAGTCATTTGTCTAAGCCATTACGTAAAGTACGGAATCTGCTTTCAATTTGTAGTCTTTGTCTTAAGACTTTTTTTGGTCGTTAACTCCATTCCATCCAAAATTGTAAGCAGATTCTTTCAAGCCGGGGGTAGTAAAGTCATTTGTCTAAGCCATTACGTAAAGTACGGAATCTGCTTTCAATTTGTAGTCTTTGTCTTAAGACTTTTTTTGGTCGTTAACTCCATTCCATCCAAATTATTGTAAGCAGATTCTTTCAAGCCGGGGGTAGTAAGTCATTTGTCTAAGCCATTACGTAAAGTACGGAATCTGCTTTCAATTTGTAGTCTTTGTCTTAAGACTTTTTTTGGTCGTTAACTCCATTCCATCCAAATTATTGTAAGCAGATTCTTTCAAGCCGGGGGTAGTAAGTCATTTGTCTAAGCCATTACGTAAAGTACGGAATCTGCTTTCAATTTGTAGTCTTTGTCTTAAGACTTTTTTTGGTCGTTAACTCCATTCCATCCAAATTATTGTAAGCAGATTCTTTCAAGCCGGGGGTAGTAAGTCATTTGTCTAAGCCATTACGTAAAGTACGGAATCTGCTTTCAATTTGTAGTCTTTGTCTTAAGACTTTTTTTGGTCGTTAACTCCATTCCATCCAAATTATTGTAAGCAGATTCTTTCAAGCCGGGGTAGTAAAGTCATTTGTCTAAGCCATTACGTAAAGTACGGAATCTGCTTTCAATTTGTAGTCTTTGTCTTAAGACTTTTTTTGGTCGTTAACTCCATTCCATCCAAATTGTAAGCAGATTCTTTCAAGCCGGGGGTAGTAAGTCATTTGTCTAAGCCATTACGTAAAGTACGGAATCTGCTTTCAATTTGTAGTCTTTGTCTTAAGACTTTTTTTGTCGTTAACTCCATTCCATCCAAATTATTGTAAGCAGATTCTTTCAAGCCGGGGTAGTAAGTCATTTGTCTAAGCCATTACGTAAAGTACGGAATCTGCTTTCAATTTGTAGTCTTTGTCTTAAGACTTTTTTTGGTCGTTAACTCCATTCCATCCAAATTATTGTAAGCAGATTCTTTCAAGCCGGGGGTAGTAAGTCATTTGTCTAAGCCATTACGTAAAGTACGGAATCTGCTTTCAATTTGTAGTCTTTGTCTTAAGACTTTTTTTGGTCGTTAACTCCATTCCATCCAAAATTGTAAGCAGATTCTTTCAAGCCGGGGGTAGTAAAGTCATTTGTCTAAGCCATTACGTAAAGTACGGAATCTGCTTTCAATTTGTAGTCTTTGTCTTAAGACTTTTTTTGGTCGTTAACTCCATTCCATCCAATTATTGTAAGCAGATTCTTTCAAGCCGGGGGTAGTAAAGTCATTTGTCTAAGCCATTACGTAAAGTACGGAATCTGCTTTCAATTTGTAGTCTTTGTCTTAAGACTTTTTTTGGTCGTTAACTCCATTCCATCCAAAATTGTAAGCAGATTCTTTCAAGCCGGGGGTAGTAAAGTCATTTGTCTAAGCCATTACGTAAAGTACGGAATCTGCTTTCAATTTGTAGTCTTTGTCTTAAGACTTTTTTGGTCGTTAACTCCATTCCATCCAAATTATTGTAAGCAGATTCTTTCAAGCCGGGGGTAGTAAAGTCATTTGTCTAAGCCATTACGTAAAGTACGGAATCTGCTTTCAATTTGTAGTCTTTGTCTTAAGACTTTTTTTGGTCGTTAACTCCATTCCATCCAAAATTGTAAGCAGATTCTTTCAAGCCGGGGGTAGTAAGTCATTTGTCTAAGCCATTACGTAAAGTACGGAATCTGCTTTCAATTTGTAGTCTTTGTCTTAAGACTTTTTTTGGTCGTTAACTCCATTCCATCCAAATTATTGTAAGCAGATTCTTTCAAGCCGGGGGTAGTAAGTCATTTGTCTAAGCCATTACGTAAAGTACGGAATCTGCTTTCAATTTGTAGTCTTTGTCTTAAGACTTTTTTGGTCGTTAACTCCATTCCATCCAATTATTGTAAGCAGATTCTTTCAAGCCGGGGTAGTAAAGTCATTTGTCTAAGCCATTACGTAAAGTACGGAATCTGCTTTCAATTTGTAGTCTTTGTCTTAAGACTTTTTTTGGTCGTTAACTCCATTCCATCCAATTATTGTAAGCAGATTCTTTCAAGCCGGGGGTAGTAAAGTCATTTGTCTAAGCCATTACGTAAAGTACGGAATCTGCTTTCAATTTGTAGTCTTTGTCTTAAGACTTTTTTTGGTCGTTAACTCCATTCCATCCAAATTATTGTAAGCAGATTCTTTCAAGCCGGGGGTAGTAAAGTCATTTGTCTAAGCCATTACGTAAAGTACGGAATCTGCTTTCAATTTGTAGTCTTTGTCTTAAGACTTTTTTTGGTCGTTAACTCCATTCCATCCAAAATTGAAGCAGATTCTTTCAAGCCGGGGGTAGTAAGTCATTTGTCTAAGCCATTACGTAAAGTACGGAATCTGCTTTCAATTTGTAGTCTTTGTCTTAAGACTTTTTTTGGTCGTTAACTCCATTCCATCCAAAATTGTAAGCAGATTCTTTCAAGCCGGGGGTAGTAAGTCATTTGTCTAAGCCATTACGTAAAGTACGGAATCTGCTTTCAATTTGTAGTCTTTGTCTTAAGACTTTTTTTGGTCGTTAACTCCATTCCATCCAAAATTGTAAGCAGATTCTTTCAAGCCGGGGTAGTAAGTCATTTGTCTAAGCCATTACGTAAAGTACGGAATCTGCTTTCAATTTGTAGTCTTTGTCTTAAGACTTTTTTTGGTCGTTAACTCCATTCCATCCAATTATTGTAAGCAGATTCTTTCAAGCCGGGGGTAGTAAAGTCATTTGTCTAAGCCATTACGTAAAGTACGGAATCTGCTTTCAATTTGTAGTCTTTGTCTTAAGACTTTTTTGGTCGTTAACTCCATTCCATCCAATTATTGTAAGCAGATTCTTTCAAGCCGGGGTAGTAGAGTCATTTGTCTAAGCCATTACGTAAAGTACGGAATCTGCTTTCAATTTGTAGTCTTTGTCTTAAGACTTTTTTGGTCGTTAACTCCATTCCATCCAATTATTGTAAGCAGATTCTTTCAAGCCGGGGTAGTAAGTCATTTGTCTAAGCCATTACGTAAAGTACGGAATCTGCTTTCAATTTGTAGTCTTTGTTTAAGACTTTTTTGGTCGTTAACTCCATTCCATCCAAATTATTGTAAGCAGATTCTTTCAAGCCGGGGGTAGTAAAGTCATTTGTCTAAGCCATTACGTAAAGTACGGAATCTGCTTTCAATTTGTAGTCTTTGTCTTAAGACTTTTTTTGGTCGTTAACTCCATTCCATCCAAATTATTGTAAGCAGATTCTTTCAAGCCGGGGTAGTAAAGTCATTTGTCTAAGCCATTACGTAAAGTACGGAATCTGCTTTCAATTTGTAGTCTTTGTCTTAAGACTTTTTTTGGTCGTTAACTCCATTCCATCCAAATTATTGTAAGCAGATTCTTTCAAGCCGGGGTAGTAAAGTCATTTGTCTAAGCCATTACGTAAAGTACGGAATCTGCTTTCAATTTGTAGTCTTTGTCTTAAGACTTTTTTTGGTCGTTAACTCCATTCCATCCAAATTATTGTAAGCAGATTCTTTCAAGCCGGGGGTAGTAAGTCATTTGTCTAAGCCATTACGTAAAGTACGGAATCTGCTTTCAATTTGTAGTCTTTGTCTTAAGACTTTTTTTGGTCGTTAACTCCATTCCATCCAAATTATTGTAAGCAGATTCTTTCAAGCCGGGGTAGTAAAGTCATTTGTCTAAGCCATTACGTAAAGTACGGAATCTGCTTTCAATTTGTAGTCTTTGTCTTAAGACTTTTTTGGTCGTTAACTCCATTCCATCCAAATTATTGAAGCAGATTCTTTCAAGCCGGGGTAGTAAGTCATTTGTCTAAGCCATTACGTAAAGTACGGAATCTGCTTTCAATTTGTAGTCTTTGTCTTAAGACTTTTTTGGTCGTTAACTCCATTCCATCCAAATTATTGTAAGCAGATTCTTTCAAGCCGGGGGTAGTAAGTCATTTGTCTAAGCCATTACGTAAAGTACGGAATCTGCTTTCAATTTGTAGTCTTTGTCTTAAGACTTTTTTGGTCGTTAACTCCATTCCATCCAAATTATTGTAAGCAGATTCTTTCAAGCCGGGGGTAGTAAGTCATTTGTCTAAGCCATTACGTAAAGTACGGAATCTGCTTTCAATTTGTAGTCTTTGTCTTAAGACTTTTTTTGGTCGTTAACTCCATTCCATCCAAAATTGTAAGCAGATTCTTTCAAGCCGGGGGTAGTAAGTCATTTGTCTAAGCCATTACGTAAAGTACGGAATCTGCTTTCAATTTGTAGTCTTTGTCTTAAGACTTTTTTTGGTCGTTAACTCCATTCCATCCAAATTATTGTAAGCAGATTCTTTCAAGCCGGGGGTAGTAAAGTCATTTGTCTAAGCCATTACGTAAAGTACGGAATCTGCTTTCAATTTGTAGTCTTTGTCTTAAGACTTTTTTGGTCGTTAACTCCATTCCATCCAAAAATTGTAAGCAGATTCTTTCAAGCCGGGGGTAGTAAGTCATTTGTCTAAGCCATTACGTAAAGTACGGAATCTGCTTTCAATTTGTAGTCTTTGTCTTAAGACTTTTTTTGGTCGTTAACTCCATTCCATCCAATTATTGTAAGCAGATTCTTTCAAGCCGGGGTAGTAAGTCATTTGTCTAAGCCATTACGTAAAGTACGGAATCTGCTTTCAATTTGTAGTCTTTGTCTTAAGACTTTTTTGGTCGTTAACTCCATTCCATCCAAAATTGTAAGCAGATTCTTTCAAGCCGGGGTAGTAAGTCATTTGTCTAAGCCATTACGTAAAGTACGGAATCTGCTTTCAATTTGTAGTCTTTGTCTTAAGACTTTTTTTGGTCGTTAACTCCATTCCATCCAAATTATTGTAAGCAGATTCTTTCAAGCCGGGGGTAGTAAGTCATTTGTCTAAGCCATTACGTAAAGTACGGAATCTGCTTTCAATTTGTAGTCTTTGTCTTAAGACTTTTTTTGGTCGTTAACTCCATTCCAATTATTGTAAGCAGATTCTTTCAAGCCGGGGGTAGTAAAGTCATTTGTCTAAGCCATTACGTAAAGTACGGAATCTGCTTTCAATTTGTAGTCTTTGTCTTAAGACTTTTTTGGTCGTTAACTCCATTCCATCCAAATTATTGTAAGCAGATTCTTTCAAGCCGGGGGTAGTAAAGTCATTTGTCTAAGCCATTACGTAAAGTACGGAATCTGCTTTCAATTTGTAGTCTTTGTCTTAAGACTTTTTTGGTCGTTAACTCCATTCCATCCAAATTATTGTAAGCAGATTCTTTCAAGCCGGGGTAGTAAGTCATTTGTCTAAGCCATTACGTAAAGTACGGAATCTGCTTTCAATTTGTAGTCTTTGTCTTAAGACTTTTTTTGGTCGTTAACTCCATTCCATCCAAACATTGAAGCAGATTCTTTCAAGCCGGGGGTAGTAAAGTCATTTGTCTAAGCCATTACGTAAAGTACGGAATCTGCTTTCAATTTGTAGTCTTTGTCTTAAGACTTTTTTTGGTCGTTAACTCCATTCCATCCAATTATTGTAAGCAGATTCTTTCAAGCCGGGGGTAGTAAAGTCATTTGTCTAAGCCATTACGTAAAGTACGGAATCTGCTTTCAATTTGTAGTCTTTGTCTTAAGACTTTTTTTGGTCGTTAACTCCATTCCATCCAAATTATTGTAAGCAGATTCTTTCAAGCCGGGGTAGTAAAGTCATTTGTCTAAGCCATTACGTAAAGTACGGAATCTGCTTTCAATTTGTAGTCTTTGTCTTAAGACTTTTTTTGGTCGTTAACTCCATTCCATCCAAATTATTGTAAGCAGATTCTTTCAAGCCGGGGGTAGTAAAGTCATTTGTCTAAGCCATTACGTAAAGTACGGAATCTGCTTTCAATTTGTAGTCTTTGTCTTAAGACTTTTTTGGTCGTTAACTCCATTCCATCCAAATTATTGTAAGCAGATTCTTTCAAGCCGGGGGTAGTAAGTCATTTGTCTAAGCCATTACGTAAAGTACGGAATCTGCTTTCAATTTGTAGTCTTTGTCTTAAGACTTTTTTTGGTCGTTAACTCCATTCCATCCAAATTGTAAGCAGATTCTTTCAAGCCGGGGGTAGTAAAGTCATTTGTCTAAGCCATTACGTAAAGTACGGAATCTGCTTTCAATTTGTAGTCTTTGTCTTAAGACTTTTTTGGTCGTTAACTCCATTCCATCCAAATTATTGTAAGCAGATTCTTTCAAGCCGGGGGTAGTAAGTCATTTGTCTAAGCCATTACGTAAAGTACGGAATCTGCTTTCAATTTGTAGTCTTTGTCTTAAGACTTTTTTTGGTCGTTAACTCCATTCCATCCAATTATTGTAAGCAGATTCTTTCAAGCCGGGGGTAGTAAAGTCATTTGTCTAAGCCATTACGTAAAGTACGGAATCTGCTTTCAATTTTGTAGTCTTTGTCTTAAGACTTTTTTGGTCGTTAACTCCATTCCATCCAAATTGTAAGCAGATTCTTTCAAGCCGGGGTAGTAAGTCATTTGTCTAAGCCATTACGTAAAGTACGGAATCTGCTTTCAATTTGTAGTCTTTGTCTTAAGACTTTTTTTGGTCGTTAACTCCATTCCATCCAATTATTGTAAGCAGATTCTTTCAAGCCGGGGTAGTAAGTCATTTGTCTAAGCCATTACGTAAAGTACGGAATCTGCTTTCAATTTGTAGTCTTTGTCTTAAGACTTTTTTGGTCGTTAACTCCATTCCATCCAAATTGTAAGCAGATTCTTTCAAGCCGGGGGTAGTAAAGTCATTTGTCTAAGCCATTACGTAAAGTACGGAATCTGCTTTCAATTTGTAGTCTTTGTCTTAAGACTTTTTTTGGTCGTTAACTCCATTCCATCCAAATTATTGTAAGCAGATTCTTTCAAGCCGGGGGTAGTAAGTCATTTGTCTAAGCCATTACGTAAAGTACGGAATCTGCTTTCAATTTGTAGTCTTTGTCTTAAGACTTTTTTTGGTCGTTAACTCCATTCCATCCAAAATTGTAAGCAGATTCTTTCAAGCCGGGGTAGTAAGTCATTTGTCTAAGCCATTACGTAAAGTACGGAATCTGCTTTCAATTTGTAGTCTTTGTCTTAAGACTTTTTTTGGTCGTTAACTCCATTCCATCCAAATTATTGTAAGCAGATTCTTTCAAGCCGGGGTAGTAAAGTCATTTGTCTAAGCCATTACGTAAAGTACGGAATCTGCTTTCAATTTGTAGTCTTTGTCTTAAGACTTTTTTTGGTCGTTAACTCCATTCCATCCAAATTATTGTAAGCAGATTCTTTCAAGCCGGGGGTAGTAAAGTCATTTGTCTAAGCCATTACGTAAAGTACGGAATCTGCTTTCAATTTGTAGTCTTTGTCTTAAGACTTTTTTGGTCGTTAACTCCATTCCATCCAAAATTGTAAGCAGATTCTTTCAAGCCGGGGGTAGTAAGTCATTTGTCTAAGCCATTACGTAAAGTACGGAATCTGCTTTCAATTTGTAGTCTTTGTCTTAAGACTTTTTTGGTCGTTAACTCCATTCCATCCAAATTATTGTAAGCAGATTCTTTCAAGCCGGGGGTAGTAAAGTCATTTGTCTAAGCCATTACGTAAAGTACGGAATCTGCTTTCAATTTGTAGTCTTTGTCTTAAGACTTTTTTTGGTCGTTAACTCCATTCCATCCAAATTATTGTAAGCAGAT
>FNXX01000086.1:0-57396 GCA_900108845.1 Iljinskaea planisiliqua | reverse complement strand
CATTGTTATGACCTTTCTACTCTATAAAATTCTGTTTTAAGCAGTTGGGGACATAAAGTTCATTTTCTGATTTTCATGGGACTCATTTCAGATCGACATTCTTTTTTTTGGTCTATTTGATATGGTGGATTAACGGCGTCTCCCAATGAATGAGAAAACAATGTATATATGATTTTCATTCCTCATTTAGGTGTCCCATAATGCATATTTCTTGTGGTATTCGTGGTTATGACCATTCTTACTCATATATAATTCTGTTTTAAGCATTTGGGGACATGGAGTTCCTTTTATGATCTTCATGGGACTCATTTTAGTTACAGATTCCTCTTTTTGTTCTATGAGATAAGGTTAATTAACGGTGTCTCCCAATGAATGAGAAACAAGGTATATATGATTCTCATTTCACATTTTGGAGTCTCACAATGCATTTTTGGTGGTATTTATTGTTATGACCATTTTTTCTCTTCAAAATTCTGTTTTATGCATTTAGGGACATGAAGTTCCTTTTCTGATCTTCATGGTACTCATTTCAGTTCTAGATCCCTATTTGGTCTTTTTTATATGGTTCATTAACGGTGTCTCCGAATAAATGAGAAATAAGTTATTTATTCTACTCATTCCTTATATAGGACGAAAATAGTATTTATTTCTTGTGGTAATCATTGTTATGACATTTCGTACTCTTCAAAATTCTATTTTAAGCATTTGGGGGCATAAAGTTCTTTTTCTGATCTTGATGGGACTCACTTCAGTTCTACATTCCTCTTTTTGGTCTATTGGATATGGTAGATTAACAGTGTCTCCAGTGAATGAGAAACATGTATATATGATTTTCATTCCTCAATTAGGTGTCCCACAATGCACATTTTTTAGTGGTATTTATTGTTATGCCCATTTTACACTTCAAAATTCTGTTTTCTTCATTTAGGGACATGAAGTTCCTTTTCTAATCTTCATGGTACTCATTTAAGTTCTAGATCCCTATTTTTTGCCTTTTTGATATGGTTCATTGACGGTGTTCCGAATGAATGACAAAGAAGTTATTTATGCTTCTCATTCCGTATATAGGACTCTAATAGTATAAATTTCTTGTGGTATGCATTGTTATGACCTTTCGTACTCTTTAAAATTCTGTTTTAAGCATTTGGGGACATGAATTTCCTTCTCTGATCTCCATAGGTCACACTTTAGTTCCAGATTCCTCTTTTGGATCGATTGGATATGGTTAATTAACGGTGTCTCCCAATGAATGAGAAACAAAGTATATAAGTTTCTCATTCTTCATTTAGGAGTCCCACAATGCATATCTCTAGTGGTATTTGTGGTTATGGCCATTCTTACTCATTATAATTCTGTTTTATGCATTTGGGGACATGACGTTCCTTTTCTGATCTTCATGGGACTCATTTTTGTTCCACTTCCTCTTTTTGGTCTATTGGATATGGTTAGTTAATGGTGTCTGCCAATGAACGAGAAACAAGGTATATATGCTTCTCATTCCACCTTTAGGAGTCTCACAATGCATATTTTTAGTGGTATTTATTGTTATAACAATTTTTTCTCATCAAAATTCTGTTTTATGCATTTAGGGACAAGAAGTTCCTTTTTTGATCTACATGAGACTCATTTTAGTTCTAGATACCTATTTTTGGTGTAATTGATTTTGTTGATTAACGGTGTCTCCCAATGAATGAGAAACAAGGTATATATGATTCTCATTCCATATTTAGGAGTCTCACAATGCATTTTTAGTGGTATTTATTGTTTTGACCATTTTAGCTGCTAAAAATTCTGTTTTATGCATTTAGGGACACGAAGTTCTTTTCTGATCTTCATGGTACTCATTTCAGTTCTAGATCCCGATTTTTTGGTCTGTTTGATATGGTTCATTAACGGTGTCTCCGAATGAATGAGAAAGAAGATATTTATGCTTCTCATTCCTAATATAGGACTCCAATAATGTATATTTCTAGTGGTATTCATTGTTATGACATTTCGTACTCTTTAAAATAATGTTTTAAGAAATTGGAGACATAAAGTTCATTTTCTGATCTTCATGGGACTCATTTCAGATCTTCATTCCTCTTTTTGGTCTATTGGATAAGATAGACTAACGGTGTCTCCCTATGAATGAGAAACAATGTATATATGATTTTCATTCCTCATTTAGGTGTCCTACAATGAATATTTCTAGTGGTATTCGTGGTTATGACGATTCTTACTCATTATAATTCTGTTTTAAACATTTGGAGACCTGAAGTTTCTTTTCTGATCTTCATGGGACTCATTTTAGTTCCAGATTTCTCTTTTTGGTCGATTGAAAATGGTTAATAAACAGTGTCTACCAATGAATGAGAAACAAGGTATATATGTTTCTCATTCCACATTTAAAAGTCTCACAATGCATATTTTTAGTGGTATTTATTGTTATAACCATTTTTAATCTTCAAAATTGTGTTTTGTGCATTTGGCGACATGAAGTTCCTTTTCTGATCTTCATAGGACACACTTTAGTTCCAGATTCCTCTTTTTGGTCTATTGGATATAGTAGATTAACGGTGTCTCCCAATGAATGAGAAGCAATGTATATATGATTTTCATTCCTCATTTCGGTGTCCCACAATGCATATTTCTAGTGGTATTCATGGTTATGACCATTCTTAGTCATTATAATTCTGTTTTAAGCATTTGGGGACCTGAAGTTCCTTTTCTGATCTACATGGGACTCATTTTAGTTTCACATTCCTCTTTTTGGTCTATTCGATATGGTTAATTAATGGTGTCTCCCAATGAACGAGAAACAAGGTATATATGCTTCTCATTCCACATTTAGGAGTCTCACAATGCTTATTTTTAGTGGTATTTATTGCTATAACCATTTTTTCTCTTCATAATTCTGTCTGATGCATTTAGGGACATGAAGTTCTTTTTCTGATCTTCATGGGACTCATTTTAGTTCCAGATTCCTCTTTTTGGTTTATTGGATATAGTTAATTAATGGTGTCTCCCAATGAATGAGAAAGAAGGTATATATGATTCTCATTGCACATTTAGGAGTCTCGCAATGCATATTTTTAGTGGTATTTATTGTTATGACCGTTTTTACTGTTTAAAATTCTGTTTTATGCATTTAAGGACATGAAGTGTTTTTTTCTGATATTCATTGTACTCATTTCAGTTCTAGATCCCGATTTTTGGTATGTTTGATATGGTTCATTAATGGTGCCTCCGAATGAATGAGAAATAAGTTATTTATGCTTCGCATTCCTAATATAGGAATCCAATAATGTATATTTCTAGTGGTATTCATTGTTATGACCTTTCGTACTCTATAAAACTCTGTTTTAAGAAGTTGGGGATACAAAGTTCCTTTTCTGATCTTCATGGGACTCATTTCAGATCTACATTCCTCTTTTTGGTCTATTGGATATGGTAGATTAACGGTGTCTCTCAATGAATGAGTAACAATGTATATATGTTTTTTATTCCTCTTTTAGGTTACCCACAATGCATATTTCTAGTGGTATTCGTGGTTATGACCATTCTTACTCATTATAATTCTGTTTTAAGCATTTGGGGACATGAAGTTCCTTTTATGATCTTCATGGGACTCATTTTAGTTCCACATTCCTCATTTTGGTCTATTCGATATGGTTAATTAATGGTGTCTCCCAATGAACGAGAAACAAGGTATATATGCTTCTCATTCCACATTTAGGAGTCTCACAATGCATATTTTTAGTGGTATTCATTGTTATAACAATTTTTACTCTTCAATATTCTGTTCTGCGCATTTAGCGACATGAAGTTCCTTTACTGATATTCTTGGGACGCACTTTAGTTCCAGATTCCTCTTTTTTTGGTTGATTGGATATGGTTGATTAACGATGTCTCCCAATGAGAAACAAAGTTTAAATGTTTGTCAATCTTCATTTAGGAGTCCCACAATGCCTATTTCTACTGGTTATAGCCATTCTTACTCTTCAAAATTCAGTTTTAAGCATTTGGGGAAATGAAGTTCCTTTTCTGATCTTCATTGGACTCATATTAGTTCCAGATTTCTCTTTTTGGTCTATTGGATATGGTTAAATAACGGTGTTCCCAATGAATGAGACACAACGTATATATGTTTCTCATTCCACATTAAGGAGTCTCACAATACATATTTTTAGTGGTATTTGTTGTTATGACCATTTTTACTCTTCAAAATTATGTTTTGTACATTTAGGGACATGAAGTTCGTTTTCTAATCTTCATGATACTCATTTCAGTTCTAGATCCCTCTTCTTTTGTGTTTTTGATATGGTTCATTAACGGTGTCTCTTAATGAATAAGAAAGAACTTATTTATGCTTCTCATTCCTCATATAGGACTCCAATAGTGTATATTTCTAGTGGTATTCATTGTTATGACCTTTTTTACTCTTTAAAATTCTGTTTTAAGCATTTAGGGATATGAAGTTTTTTTTTCTGATCTTCATTGTACTCATTTGAGTTCTAGATCCCGATTTTTGGTCTTTTTGATATGGTTCATTAATGGTGTCTCCGAAAGAATGAGAAAGAAGTTATTTACGCTTCTCATTCCTCATATAGGATTCCAATAGTGTATATTTCTAGTGGTATTGATTGTTATGACCTTTCGTACTCTATAAAATTCTGATTTAAGCAGTTGGGGACAACAAGTTCCGTTTTCTGATCTTCATGAGACTCATTTCTGTTCTACATTCCTCTTTTTGGTCTATTGGATATGGTAGATTAACGGTGTCTCCCAATGAATGAGAAAAAATGTATATATGATTTTCATTCCTCATTTAGGTGTCCTACAATGCATATTTCTAGGGTATTCGTGGTTATGACCATTCTTACTCAGTATAATTTTGTTTTAAGCATTTAGGGACATGAAGGTCATTTTCTGATCTTCATGGGACTCATTTTAGTTCCACATTCCTTTTTTTGGTCTATTGGATATGGTTAATTAATGGTGACTCCCAATGAACGAGAAACAAGGTATGTATGCTTCTCATTCCACATTTAGGAGTCTCACAATGCATATTTTTAGTGGTATTTATTGTTATAACAATTTTTTCTCTTCAAAATTCTGTTTCATTCATTTAGGGACATGAAGTTCTTTTTCTGATCTTCATGGGACTCATTTTTGTTCCAGATTACTCTTTTTTGTGGATTGGATATAGTTAATTAATGGTGTCTCCCAATGAATGAGAAACAAGGTATATATGATTCTCATTCCACATTTAGGAGTCTCACAATGCATATTTTTAGTGGTATTTATTGTTATGACCATTTTAACTGCTCAAAATTCTGTTTTATGCATTTAGGGACATGAAGTTCTTTTTCTGATCTTCATGGTACACATTTCAGTTCTGATCCCTATTTTTTGGTCTGTTTGATATGGTTCATTAACGGTGTCTCCGAATGAATGAGAAAGAAGTTATTTATGCTTCTCATTCCTAATGTAGGATTCCAATAATGTATATTTCTAGTGGTATTCATTGGTACGACCTTTCGTACCCTATAAAATTCTGTTTTAGGAAATTGGGGACATAAAGTTCCTTTTCTGATCTTCATGGGACTCATTTCAAATCTACATTTCTCTTTTTAGTCTATTGGATATGGTAGATTAACGGTGTCTCCCAGTGAATGAGAAACAATGTATATATGATTTTGATCCCTCATTTAGATGTCCTACAATGCATAATTCTAGTGGTATTCGTGGTTATGACCATTCTTACTCATTATAATTCTGTTTTAAGCATTTGGAGACCAGAAGTTCCTTTTTTGATCATCATAGGACTCATTTTAGTTCCAGATTTCTCTTTTTGGTCGATTGAAAATGGTTAATTAGCAGTGTCTCCCAATGAATAAGAAACAAGGTATATATGTTTCTCATTCCACATTTAAGAGTCTCACAATGCATATTTTTAGTGGTATTTATAGTTATAACCATTTTTACTCTTCAAAATTCTATTTTATGCATTTGGGGACATGAAGTTCCTTTTGTGATCTTCATGGGATTTATTTTAGTTCCACATTCCTCTTTTTGGTCTATTGGGTATGGTCAATTAATGGTGTCTCCGAATGAACGAGAAACAAGGTATATATACTTTCTCAATTTGCCACACATTTTGGAAGTTCTCACAATGCATATTTTTTAGTTGGTATTTTATTGTTATAACCTGTTTTTACTCTTCAAAATTCTGTTCTGTATTATGCATTTAGGGACATGAAGTTCTTTTTCTGATCTTCATGGTACTCATTTCAGTTCTAGATCCCGATTTTTTGGTCTGTTTGATATGGTTCGTTAACGGTGTCTCCGAATGAATTAGAAAGAATTGATTTATGCTTCGCATTCCTAATATAGGAATCCAATAATGTATATTTCTAGTGGTATTCATTGTTATGACATTTCGTACTCTATAAAACTCTATTTTAAGAAGTTGGGGATACAAAGTTCCTTTTCTGATCTTCATGGGACTCATTTCAGATCTACATTCCTCTTTTTGGTCTATTGGATATGGTAGATTAACGGTGTCTCCCAATGAATGAGTAACAATGTATATATGATTTTATTCCTCTTTTAGGTGACCCACAATGCATATTTCTAGTGGCATTCGTGGTTATGACCATTCTTACTCATTATAATTCTGCTTTAAGCATTTGGGGACATGAAGTTCCTTTTCTGATCTTCATGGGACTCAAATTAGTTCCACATTCCTCTTTTTGGTCTATTCGATATGGTTAATTAATGGTGTTTCCCAATGAACGAGAAACAAGGTATATATGCTTCTCATTCCACATTTTGGAGTCTCACAATGCATATTTTTAGTGGTATTCATTGTTATAACAATTTTTACTCTTCAATATTCTGTTCTGCGCATTTAGCGACATGAAGTTCCTTTACTGATATTCTTGGGACGCACTTTAGTTCCAGATTCATCTTTTTGGTTGATTGGATATGGTTGATTAACGATGTCTCCCAATGAGAAACAAAGTTTATATGTTTGTCAATCTTCATTTAGGAGTCCCACAATGCCTATTTCTAGTGGTTATAGCCATTCTTACTCTTCAAAATTCAGTTTTAAGCATTTGGGGGAAATGAAGTTCCTTTTCTGATCTTCATTGGACTAATATTAGTTCCAGATTTCTCTTTTTGGTCTATTGGATATGGTTAAATAACGGTGTCTCCCAATGAATGAGAACAACGTATATATGTTTCTGATTCCACATTAAGGAGTCTCACAATACATATTTTTAGTGGTATTTATTGTTATGACCATTTTTACTCTTCAAAATTATGTTTTGTACATTTAGGGACATGAAGTTCGTTTTCTAATCTTCATGATACTCATTTCAGTTCTAGATCCCTCTTCTTTTGTGTTTTTGATATGGTTCATTAACGGTGTCTCTTAATGAATGAGAAAGAAATTATTTATGCTTCTCATTCCTCATATAGGACTCCAATAGTGTATATTTCTAGTGGTATTCATTGTTATGAACTTTTTTACTCTTTAAAATTCTGTTTTAAGCATTTGGGGACATGATGTTACTTTTCTGATCTTCATAGGACTCATTTTAGTTCCAGATTCCTCTTTTTGGTCTATTGGAAATGGCTAATTAACGGTGTCTCCCAATGAATGAGAAACAATGTATTTAAGATTCTCATTCCACATTTAGGAGTCTCACAATGCATATTTTTAGTGGTATTTATTGTTTTGACCATTTTTACTGCTCAAAATTCTGTTTTATGCATTTAGGGACATGAAGTTCTTTTTGTGATCTTCATGGTACTCATTTCAGTTCTAGATCCCGATTTTTTGGACTGTTTAATATGGTTCATTAGCGGTGTCTCCGAATGAATTAGAAAGAAGTTATTTATGCTTCTCAATTCTCATATAAGACTCTAGTAGTGTATATATCTAGTGGTATTCATTGTTATGACCTTTCGTACTCTATAAAATTCTGTTTTAAGCAGTTGGGGACATCAAGTTCTTTTTCTGATTTTCATGGGACTCATTTCAGATCGACATTCCTCTTATTGGTCTATTGGATATGGTAGATTATCGCTGTCTCCCAATGAATGAGAAACAAGGTATATATATTTTTCATTCTTTATTTAGGTGTCCCACAATGCATATTTCTAGTGGTATTCGAGGTTATGCCCATTTGGGGACATGAAATTCTGTTTTAAGCACTTGGGGACATGAACTTCTTTTTCTGATCTTCATAGGACTCATTACAGTTCCAGATTTCTCTTTTTGGTCGATTGAAAAGGGTTTATTAACAGTGTCTCCCAATGAATGAGAAACAAGGTATATATGTTTCTCATTCCAAATTTAAGAGTCTCACAATGCATATTTTTAGTGGTATTTATTGTTATAACCATTTTTACTCTTCAAAATTCTGTTTTGTGCATTTAGCGACATGAAGTTCCTTTTCTGATCTTCATGGGACACGTTTTAGTTCCAGATTCCTCTTTTGGTATATTGGATATGGTTGATTAACGGTGTCTCCCAATGAATGAGAAACAATGTATATATGATTTTCATTCCTCATTTAGGTGTACCACAATGCATATTTCTAGTGGTATCCGTGGTTATGACCATTCTTACTCATTATAATTTTGTTTTAAGCATTTGGGGACCTGCAGTTCCTTTTCTGATCGTCATGGGACTCATTTTAGTTTCACATTCCTCTTTTTGGTCTATTCGATATCGTTAATTAATGGTGTCTCCCTATGAACGAGAAACAAGATATATATGCTTCTCATTCCACATTTAGGTGTCTGACAATGCATATTTTGAGTGGTATTTATTGTTATGACCATTTTTACTGTTCAAAATTCTGTTTTATGCATTTAGGGACATGGAGTTCTTTTTCTGATCTTCATTGTACTCATTTCAGTTCTAGATCCTGATTTTTGGTGTTTTTGATATGGTTCATTAATGGTGTCTCCGAAAGAATGAGAAAGAAGTTATTTATGCTTCTCATTCCTCATATAGGACTACAATAGTGTATATTTCTAGTGGTATTGATTGTTTTGACCTTTCGTACTCTATAAAATTCTGGTTTAAGCAGTTGGGGACAAAAAGTTCCTTTTCTGATCTTCATGAGACTCATTTCTGTTCTACATTCCTCTTTTTGGTGTATTGGATATGGTAGATTAACAGTGTCTCCCATTGAATGAGAAACAATGTATATGTGATTTTCATTCCTCATTTAGGTGTCCCACAATGCATATTTCTAGTGGTATTTGTGGTTATGATCATTCTTACTCATTATAATTCTGTTTTAAGCATTTGGAGACCTGAAGTTCCTTTTCTGATCTTCATGGGACTCATTTTAGTTCCACATTCCTCTTTTTGGTCTATTGGATATGGTTAATTAATGGTGTCTCCCAACGAACGCGAAACAAGGTATATATGCTTCTCATTCCACATTTGGAAGTCTCACAATGCATATTTTTAGTGGTATTTATTGTTATAACAATTTTTTCTCTTCAAAATTCTGTTTTATGCATTTAGGGACATGAAGTTCTTTTTCTGATCTTCATGTGACTCATTTTAGTTCCAGATTACACCTTTTGGCCTATTGGATATGGTTAATTAACGGTGTCTCCCAATGAATTAGAAACAATGTATTTATGATTCTCATTCCACATTTAGGAGTCTCACAATGCATATTTTTAGTGGTATTTATTGTTATAACCATTTTTACTCTTCAAAATTCTGTTTTGTGCATTTAGCGACATGAAGTTCTTTTTCTGATCTTCATGGGACACATTTTAGTTCCAGATTCCTCTTTTTGGTATATTGGATATGGTTGATTAACGGTGTCTCCCAATGAATGAGAAACAATGTATATATGATTTTCATTCCTCATTTAGGTGTACCACAATGCATATTTCTAGTGGTATCCGTGGTTATGACCATTCTTACTCATTATAATTTGTTTTAAGCATTTGGGGACCTGCAGTTCCTTTTCTGATCGTCATGGGACTCATTTTAGTTTCACATTCCTCTTTTTGGTCTATTCGATATGGTTAATTAATGGTGTCTCCCAATGAACGAGAAACAAGATATATATGCTTCTCATTCCACATTTAGGTGTCTGACAATGCATATTTTGAGTGGTATTTATTGTTATGACCATTTTTACTGTTCAAAATTCTGTTTTATGCATTTAGGGACATGGAGTTCTTTTTCTGATCTTCATTGTACTCATTTCAGTTCTAGATCCTGATTTTTGGTGTTTTTGATATGGTTCATTAATGGTGTCTCCGAAGAATGAGAAAGAAGTTATTTATGCTTCTCATTCCTCATATAGGACTACAATAGTGTATATTTCTAGTGGTATTGATTGTTATGACCTTTCGTACTCTATAAAATTCTGATTTAAGCAGTTGGGGACAACAAGTTCCGTTTCTGATCTTCATGAGACTCATTTCTGTTCTACATTCCTCTTTTTGGTCTATTGGATATGGTAGATTAACGGTGTCTCCCAATGAATGAGAAAAAATGTATATATGATTTTCATTCCTCATTTAGGTGTCCTACAATGCATATTTCTAGGGGTATTCGTGGTTATGACCATTTTTACTCAGTATAATTTTGTTTTAAGCATTTAGGGACATGAAGGTCATTTTCTGATTTCATGGACTCATTTTAGTTCCACATTCCTCTTTTTGGTCTATTGGATATGGTTAATTAATGGTGACTCCCAATGAACGAGAAACAAGGTATGTATGCTTCTCATTCCACATTTAGGAGTCTCACAATGCATATTTTTAGTGGTATTTATTGTTATAACAATTTTTTCTCTTCAAAATTCTGTTTCATTCATTTAGGGACATGAAGTTCTTTTTCTGATCTTCATGGACTCATTTTTGTTCCAGATTACTCTTTTTTGTGGATTGGATATAGTTAATTAATGGTGTCTCCCAATGAATGAGAAACAAGGTATATATGATTCTCATTCCACATTTAGGAGTCTCACAATGCATATTTTTAGTGGTATTTATTGTTTTGACCATTTTAACTGCTCAAAATTCTGTTTTATGCATTTAGGGACATGAAGTTCTTTTTCTGATCTTCATGGTACACATTTCAGTTCTGGATCCCTATTTTTTGGTCTGTTTGATATGGTTCATTAACGGTGTCTCCGAATGAATGAGAAAGAAGTTATTTATGCTTCTCATTCCTAATGTAGGATTCCAATAATGTATATTTCTAGTGGTATTCATTGGTACGACCTTTCGTACCCTATAAAATTCTGTTTTAGGAAATTGGGGACATAAAGTTCCTTTTCTGATCTTCATGGGACTCATTTCAAATCTACATTTCTCTTTTTAGTCTATTGGATATGGTAGATTAACGGTGTCTCCCAGTGAATGAGAAACAATGCATATATGATTTTGATCCCTCATTTAGGTGTCCTACAATGCATAATTCTAGTGGTATTCGTGGTTATGACCATTCTTACTCATTATAATTCTGTTTTAAGCATTTGGAGACCAGAAGTTCTTTTTTGATCATCATAGGACTCATTTTAGTTCCAGATTTCTCTTTTTGGTCGATTGAAAATGGTTAATTAGCAGTGTCTCCCAATGAATAAGAAACAAGGTATATATGTTTCTCATTCCACATTTAAGAGTCTAACAATGCATATTTTTAGTGGTATTTATAGTTATAACCATTTTTACTCTTCAAAATTCTATTTTATGCATTTGGGGACATGAAGTTCCTTTTGTGATCTTCATGGGATTTATTTTAGTTCCACATTCCTCTTTTTGGTCTATTGGGTATGGTCAATTAATGGTGTCTCCGAATGAACGAGAAACAAGGTATATATGCTTCTCATTCCACATTTTGGAGTCTCACAATGCATATTTTTAGTGGTATTTATTGTTATAACAATTTTTTCTCTTCTAAAATCTGTTTTATGCATTTAGGGACATGAAGTTCTTTTTCTGATCTTCATGGGACTCATTTTAGTTCTAGATTACTTTTTTTGGTCTATTGGATATGGTTAATTAACGGTGTCTCCCAATGAATGAGAAACAAGGTATATATGATTCTCATTCCACATTTAGGAGTCTCACAATCCATATTTTTAGTGGTATTTATTGTTATGACCATTTTTACTGCTCAAAATTCTGTATTATGCATTTAGGGACATGAAGTTCTTTTCTGATCTTCATGGTACTCATTTCAGTTCTAGATCCCGATTTTTTGGTCTGTTTGATATGGTTCGTTAACGGTGTCTCCGAATGAATTAGAAAGAATTGATTTATGCTTCGCATTCCTAATATAGGAATCCAATAATGTATATTTCTAGTGGTATTCATTGTTATGACATTTCGTACTCTATAAAACTCTATTTTAAGAAGTTGGGGATACAAAGTTCCTTTTCTGTTCTTCATGGGACTCATTTCAGATCTACATTCCTCTTTTTGGTCTATTGGATATGGTAGATTAACGGTGTCTCCCAATGAATGAGTAACAATGTATATATGATTTTTATTCCTCTTTTAGGTGACCCACAATGCATATTTCTAGTGGCATTCGTGGTTATGACCATTCTTACTCATTATAATTCTGCTTTAAGCATTTGGGGACATGAAGTTCCTTTTCTGATCTTCATGGGACTCAAATTAGTTCCACATTCCTCTTTTTGGTCTATTCGATATGGTTAATTAATGGTGTTTCCCAATGAACGAGAAACAAGGTATATATGCTTCTCATTCCACATTTAGGAGTCTCACAATGCATATTTTTAGTGGTATTCATTGTTATAACAATTTTTACTCTTCAATATTCTGTTCTGCGCATTTAGCGACATGAAGTTCCTTTACTGATATTCTTGGGACGCACTTTAGTTCCAGATTCATCTTTTTGGTTGATTGGATATGGTTGATTAACGATGTCTCCCAATGAGAAACAAAGTTTATATGTTTGTCAATCTTCATTTAGGAGTCCCACAATGCCTATTTCTAGTGGTTATAGCCATTCTTACTCTTCAAAATTCAGTTTTAAGCATTTGGGGGAAATGAAGTTCCTTTTCTGATCTTCATTGGACTAATATTAGTTCCAGATTTCTCTTTTTGGTCTATTGGATATGGTTAAATAACGGTGTCTCCCAATGAATGAGAACAACGTATATATGTTTCTGATTCCACATTAAGGAGTCTCACAATACATATTTTTAGTGGTATTTATTGTTATGACCATTTTTACTCTTCAAAATTATGTTTTGTACATTTAGGGACATGAAGTTCGTTTTCTAATCTTCATGATACTCATTTCAGTTCTAGATCCCTCTTCTTTTGTGTTTTTGATATGGTTCATTAACGGTGTCTCTTAATGAATGAGAAAGAAATTATTTATGCTTCTCATTCCTCATATAGGACTCCAATAGTGTATATTTCTAGTGGTATTCATTGTTATGAACTTTTTTACTCTTTAAAATTCTGTTTTAAGCATTTGAGACATGATGTTACTTTTCTGATCTTCATAGGACTCATTTTAGTTCCAGATTCCTCTTTTTGGTCTATTGGAAATGGCTAATTAACGGTGTCTCCCAATGAATGAGAAACAATGTATTTAAGATTCTCATTCCACATTTAGGAGTCTCACAATGCATATTTTTAGTGGTATTTATTGTTTTGACCATTTTTACTGCTCAAAATTCTGTTTTATGCATTTAGGGACATGAAGTTCTTTTTGTGATCTTCATGGTACTCATTTCAGTTCTAGATCCCGATTTTTTGGACTGTTTAATATGGTTCATTAGCGGTGTCTCCGAATGAATTAGAAAGAAGTTATTTATGCTTCTCAATTCTCATATAAGACTCTAGTAGTGTATATATCTAGTGGTATTCATTGTTATGACCTTTCGTACTCTATAAAATTCTGTTTTAAGCAGTTGGGGACATCAAGTTCTTTTTCTGATTTTCATGGGACTCATTTCAGATCGACATTCCTCTTATTGGTCTATTGGATATGGTAGATTATCGCTGTCTCCCAATGAATGAGAAACAAGGTATATATATTTTTCATTCTTTATTTAGGTGTCCCACAATGCATATTTCTAGTGGTATTCGAGGTTATGCCCATTTGGGGACATGAAATTCTGTTTTAAGCACTTGGGGACATGAACTTCTTTTTCTGATCTTCATAGGACTCATTACAGTTCCAGATTTCTCTTTTTGGTCGATTGAAAAGGGTTTATTAACAGTGTCTCCCAATGAATGAGAAACAAGGTATATATGTTTCTCATTCCAAATTTAAGAGTCTCACAATGCATATTTTTAGTGGTATTTATTGTTATAACCATTTTTACTCTTCAAAATTCTGTTTTGTGCATTTAGCGACATGAAATTCCTTTTCTGATCTTCATGGGACACATTTTAGTTCCAGATTCCTCTTTTGGTATATTGGATATGGTTGATTAACGGTGTCTCCCAATGAATGAGAAACAATGTATATATGATTTTCATTCCTCATTTAGGTGTACCACAATGCATATTTCTAGTGGTATTCGTGGTTATGGCCATTCTTACTCATTATAATTCTGTTTTAAGCATTTGGGGACCTGCAGTTCCTTTTCTGATCGTCACGGGACTCATTTTAGTTTCACATTCCTCTTTTTGGTCTATTCGATATGGTTAATTAATGGTGTCTCCCAATGAACGAGAAACAAGGTATATATGCTTCTCATTCTACATTTAGGTGTCTGACAATGCATATTTTGAGTGGTATTTATGTTATGACCATTTTTACTGTTCAAAATTCTGTTTTATGCATTTAGGGACATGGAGTTCTTTTTCTGATCTTCATTGTACTCATTTCAGTTCTAGATCCCGATTTTTGGTCTTTTTGATATGGTTCATTAATAGTGTGTCCGAAAGAATGAGAAAGAAGTTATTTATGCTTCTCATTCCTCATATAGGACTACAATAGTGTATATTTCTAGTGGTATTGATTGTTTTGACCTTTCGTACTCTATAAAATTCTGGTTTAAGCAGTTGGGGACCAAAAGTTCCTTTTCTCATCTTCATGAGACTCATTTCTGTTCTACATTCCTCTTTTTGGTCTATTGGATATGGTAGATTAACAGTGTCTCCCATTGAATGAGAAACAATGTATATGTGATTTTCATTCCTCATTTAGGTGTCCCACAATGCATATTTCTAGTGGTATTCGTGGTTATGATCATTCTTACTCATTATAATTCTGTTTTAAGCATTTGGAGACCTGAAGTTCCTTTTCAAATCTTTATGGGACTCATTTTAGTTCCACATTCCTCTTTTTGGTCTATTGGATATGGTTAATTAATGGTTTCTCCCAATGAACGCGAAACAAGGTATATATGCTTCTCATTCCACATTTAGGTGTCTGACAATGCATATTTTGAGTGGTATTTATTGTTATGACCATTTTTACTGTTCAAAATTCTGTTTTATGCATTTAGGGACATGGTTTCTTTTTCTGATCTTCATTGTACTCATGTTCTGGATCCCGATTTTTGGTCTTTTGACATGGTTCTTTAATGGTGTCTCCAAAAGAATGAGAAAGAAGTTATTTATGATTCTCATTCCACATTTAGGAGTCTCACAATGCATATTTTTAGTGGTATTTATTGTTTTGACCATTTTTACTTCTCAAAATTCTGTTTTATGCATTTAGGGACATGAAGTTCTTTTTCTGATCTTCATGGTACTCATTTAAGTTCTAGATCCCGATTTTTTGGTCTGGTTGATATGGTTCATTAGCGGTGTCTCCGAATAAATTAGAAAGAAGTTATTTATGCTTCTCATTCCTAATATAGGAATCCACTAATGTATATTTCTATTCGTACTCTATAAAACTCTATTTTAAGAAGTTGGGGATACAAAGTTCCTTTTCTGATCTTCATGGGACTCATTTCAGATCTACATTCCTCTTTTTGGTCTACTGGAAATGGTAGATTAACGGCGTCTCCCAATGAATGAGTAACAATGTATATATGATTTTTATACCTCTTTTAGGTGACCCACAATTTATATTTCTTGTGGTATTCGTGGTTATGACCATTCTTACTCATTATAATTCTGTTTTGAGCATTTGGGGACATGAAGTTCCTTTCTGATTTTCATGGGACTCATTTTAGTTCCACATTCCTCATTTTGGTCTATTAGATATGGTTAATTAATGGTGTCTCCTAATGAACGAGAAACAAGGTATATATGCTTCTCATTCCACATTTAGGAGTCTCACAATGCATATTTTTAGTGCTATTTATTGTTATAACCGTTTTTACTCTTCAAAATTATGTTTTATGCATTTGTGACATGAAGTTCTTTTTCTGATTTTCATTGGACTCATTTTAGTTCCAGATTCGTCTTTTTAGTCTATTGGATATTGTTAATTAACGGAGTATCCCAATGAATGAGAAACAAGGTATATATGATTCTCATTCCCCAATTAGGAGTCTCACAATGCATATTTTTTGTGGCGTTTATTGTTATGTCCGTTTTTACTCTTCAAAATTCTGTTTTTTGCATTTAGGGACATGAAGTTCTTTTTCTGATCTTCATTGTACTAATTTCAGTTCTAGATCCCTATTTTTGGTCTATTAGATATGGTTCATTAACAAAGTCTCCGATTGAATGAGAAAGAAGTTATTTATGCTTCTCTTTCCTCATATAGGACTCCAATAGTGTATATTTCTAGTGGTATTCATTGTTATAACCTTTTGTACTCTTTAAAATTCTTTTTTATGCATTTGGGGAAATAAAGTTCCTTTTCTCATCTTGATGGGACTCATTTTAGGTCTACATTCCTCTTTTTGGTCTAATGGATATAGTTGATTAACGTTGTCTCCCAATGAATGAGAAACGAAGTATATAGGTTTCTCATTCTTCATTTCGGAGTCCCACAATGCATATCTCTAGTTGTATTTGTGGTTATCACCATTCTTACTCATTACAATTCTTTTTTAAGCATTTGGGGACATGAAGTTCCTTTTCTGATCTTCAAGGAACTCATTTTAGTTCCACATTCCTCTTTTTGGTCTATTGGTATGGTTAATTAATGGTGTCACCCAATGAACGAGAAACAAGGTATTTATGCTTCTCATTCCACATTTAGGAGTCTCCGAATGCATATTTTTAGTGGTATTTATTGTTATGACCATTTTTACTGTTCAAAATACTGTTTTATGCATTTAGGGATCTGAAGTTCTTTTTTGATCTTCATGGTACTCATTTCAGTTCTAGATCCCGATTTTTGGTCTTTTTGATATGGTTTATTAACGATGTCTCCGAATGAATGAGAAAGAAGTTATTTATGCTTCTCATTCCTCATATAGGACTCCGATAGTGTACATTTCTAGTGGTATTCATTGTTATGACCTTTCGTACTCTATAAAATTCTGTTTTAAGCAGTTGGGGACATAAAGTTCATTTTCTGATTTTCATGGGACTCATTTCAGATCGACATTCTTTTTTTTGGTCTATTTGATATGGTGGATTAACGGCGTCTCCCAATGAATGAGAAACAATGTATATATGATTTTCATTCCTCATTTAGGTGTCCCATAATGCATATTTCTTGTGGTATTCGTGGTTATGACCATTCTTACTCATTATAATTCTGTTTTAAGCATTTGGGGACATGGAGTTCCTTTTATGATCTTCATGGGACTCATTTTAGTTACAGATTCCTCTTATTGTTCTATGAGATAAGGTTAATTAACGGTGTCTCCCAATGAATGAGAAACAAGGTATATATGATTCTCATTTCACATTTTGGAGTCTCACAATGCATATTTTTGGTGGTATTTATTGTTATGACCATTTTTTCTCTTCAAAATTCTGTTTTATGCATTTAGGGACATGAAGTTCCTTTTCTGATCTTCATGGTACTCATTTCAGTTCTAGATCCCTATTTTTGGTCTTTTTTATATGGTTCATTAACGGTGTCTCCGAATAAATGAGAAATAAGTTATTTATTCTACTCATTCCTTATATAGGACGAAAATAGTATTTATTTCTTGTGGTAATCATTGTTATGACATTTCGTACTCTTCAAAATTCTGTTTTAAGCATTTGGGGGCATAAAGTTCTTTTTCTGATCTTGATGGGACTCACTTCAGTTCTACATTCCTCTTTTTGGTCTATTGGATATGGTAGATTAACAGTGTCTCCCAGTGAATGAGAAACAATGTATATATGATTTTCATTCCTCAATTAGGTGTCCCACAATGCACATTTTTAGTGGTATTTATTGTTATGCCCATTTTTACACTTCAAAATTCTGTTTTCTTCATTTAGGGACATGAAGTTCCTTTTCTAATCTTCATGGTACTCATTTAAGTTCTAGATCCCTATTTTTTGCCTTTTTGATATGGTTCATTGACGGTGTCTCCGAATGAATGACAAAGAAGTTATTTATGCTTCTCATTCCGTATATAGGACTCTAATAGTATAAATTTCTTGTGGTATGCATTGTTATGACCTTTCGTACTCTTTAAAATTCTGTTTTAAGCATTTGGGGACATGAATTTCCTTCTCTGATCTCCATAGGTCACACTTTAGTTCCAGATTCCTCTTTTGGATCGATTGGATATGGTTAATTAACGGTGTCTCCCAATGAATGAGAAACAAAGTATATAAGTTTCTCATTCTTCATTTAGGAGTCCCACAATGCATATCTCTAGTGGTATTTGTGGTTATGGCCATTCTTACTCATTATAATTCTGTTTTATGCATTTGGGGACATGACGTTCCTTTTCTGATCTTCATGGGACTCATTTTTGTTCCACATTCCTCTTTTTGGTCTATTGGATATGGTTAGTTAATGGTGTCTGCCAATGAACGAGAAACAAGGTATATATGCTTCTCATTCCACCTTTAGGAGTCTCACAATGCATATTTTTAGTGGTATTTATTGTTATAACAATTTTTTCTCATCAAAATTCTGTTTTATGCATTTAGGGACAAGAAGTTCCTTTTTTGATCTACATGAGACTCATTTTAGTTCTAGATACCTATTTTTGGTGTAATTGATTTTGTTGATTAACGGTGTCTCCCAATGAATGAGAAACAAGGTATATATGATTCTCATTCCATATTTAGGAGTCTCACAATGCATATTTTTAGTGGTATTTATTGTTTTGACCATTTTAGCTGCTAAAAATTCTGTTTTATGCATTTAGGGACACGAAGTTCTTTTTCTGATCTTCATGGTACTCATTTCAGTTCTAGATCCCGATTTTTTGGTCTGTTTGATATGGTTCATTAACGGTGTCTCCGAATGAATGAGAAAGAAGATATTTATGCTTTTCATTCCTAATATAGGACTCCAATAATGTATATTTCTAGTGGTATTCATTGTTATGACATTTCGTACTCTTTAAAATAATGTTTTAAGAAATTGGAGACATAAAGTTCATTTTCTGATCTTCATGGGACTCATTTCAGATCTTCATTCCTCTTTTTGGTCTATTGGATAAGATAGACTAACGGTGTCTCCCAATGAATGAGAAACAATGTATATATGATTTTCATTCCTCATTTAGGTGTCCTACAATGAATATTTCTAGTGGTATTCGTGGTTATGACGATTCTTACTCATTATAATTCTGTTTTAAACATTTGGAGACCTGAAGTTTCTTTTCTGATCTTCATGGGACTCATTTTAGTTCCAGATTTCTCTTTTTGGTCGATTGAAAATGGTTAATAAACAGTGTCTACCAATGAATGAGAAACAAGGTATATATGTTTCTCATTCCACATTTAAAAGTCTCACAATGCATATTTTTAGTGGTATTTATTGTTATAACCATTTTTAATCTTCAAAATTGTGTTTTGTGCATTTGGCGACATGAAGTTCCTTTTCTGATCTTCATAGGACACACTTTAGTTCCAGATTCCTCTTTTTGGTCTATTGGATATAGTAGATTAACGGTGTCTCCCAATGAATGAGAAGCAATGTATATATGATTTTCATTCCTCATTTCGGTGTCCCACAATGCATATTTCTAGTGGTATTCATGGTTATGACCATTCTTAGTCATTATAATTCTGTTTTAAGCATTTGGGGACCTGAAGTTCCTTTTCTGATCTACATGGGACTCATTTTAGTTTCACATTCCTCTTTTTGGTCTATTCGATATGGTTAATTAATGGTGTCTCCCAATGAACGAGAAACAAGGTATATATGCTTCTCATTCCACATTTAGGAGTCTCACAATGCTTATTTTTAGTGGTATTTATTGCTATAACCATTTTTTCTCTTCATAATTCTGTCTGATGCATTTAGGGACATGAAGTTCTTTTTCTGATCTTCATGGGACTCATTTTAGTTCCAGATTCCTCTTTTTGGTTTATTGGATATAGTTAATTAATGGTGTCTCCCAATGAATGAGAAAGAAGGTATATATGATTCTCATTGCACATTTAGGAGTCTCGCAATGCATATTTTTAGTGGTATTTATTGTTATGACCGTTTTTACTGTTTAAAATTCTGTTTTATGCATTTAAGGACATGAAGTGTTTTTTTCTGATCTTCATTGTACTCATTTCAGTTCTAGATCCCGATTTTTTGGTATGTTTGATATGGTTCATTAATGGTGCCTCCGAATGAATGAGAAATAAGTTATTTATGCTTCGCATTCCTAATATAGGAATCCAATAATGTATATTTCTAGTGGTATTCATTGTTATGACCTTTCGTACTCTATAAAACTCTGTTTTAAGAAGTTGGGGATACAAAGTTCCTTTTCTGATCTTCATGGGACTCATTTCAGATCTACATTCCTCTTTTTGGTCTATTGGATATGGTAGATTAACGGTGTCTCTCAATGAATGAGTAACAATGTATATATGTTTTTTATTCCTCTTTTAGGTTACCCACAATGCATATTTCTAGTGGTATTCGTGGTTATGACCATTCTTACTCATTATAATTCTGTTTTAAGCATTTGGGGACATGAAATTCCTTTTATGATCTTCATGGGACTCATTTTAGTTCCACATTCCTCATTTTGGTCTATTCGATATGGTTAATTAATGGTGTCTCCCAATGAACGAGAAACAAGGTATATATGCTTCTCATTCCACATTTAGGAGTCTCACAATGCATATTTTTAGTGGTATTCATTGTTATAACAATTTTTACTCTTCAATATTCTGTTCTGCGCATTTAGCGACATGAAGTTCCTTTACTGATATTCTTGGGACGCACTTTAGTTCCAGATTCCTCTTTTTTTGGTTGATTGGATATGGTTGATTAACGATGTCTCCCAATGAGAAACAAAGTTTAAATGTTTGTCAATCTTCATTTAGGAGTCCCACAATGCCTATTTCTACTGGTTATAGCCATTCTTACTCTTCAAAATTCAGTTTTAAGCATTTGGGGAAATGAAGTTCCTTTTCTGATCTTCATTGGACTCATATTAGTTCCAGATTTCTCTTTTTGGTCTATTGGATATGGTTAAATAACGGTGTTCCCAATGAATGAGACACAACATATATATGTTTCTCATTCCACATTAAGGAGTCTCACAATACATATTTTTAGTGGTATTTGTTGTTATGACCATTTTTACTCTTCAAAATTATGTTTTGTACATTTAGGGACATGAAGTTCGTTTTCTAATCTTCATGATACTCATTTCAGTTCTAGATCCCTCTTCTTTTGTGTTTTTGATATGGTTCATTAACGGTGTCTCTTAATGAATGAGAAAGAACTTATTTATGCTTCTCATTCCTCATATAGGACTCCAATAGTATTGAAGTCTACTATATGTAATGAAGTCTCCCCTATGTAATGAAGTCCCCTCTATGTATTGAAGTCTACTATATGTAATGAAGTCTCCCCTATGTAATGAAGTCCCCTCTTTTAATGAAGTCCCCTCTTTTAATGGAGTCTACTTTTAACATGTCAGATAGTCGACTGTAATTATGCCTACTTACCCATACGTATGTGTCGTTTCGTTTTTTAAGTAATAAATAATTTCGTTTATATTAACTAGTCTCCACTTACCTATGTACGTGTCATTTCGACTTCGTGTAGTATAAATGCCCTCTTTCCTCATTGGCTTTTTTACCTGTTTCATTACCGTTTTTACTGCCTTCTTCGTTAATAGTCACAGTTTCATCAAACAACCGAAAGAATGGTTGAATCGTCTTTGCTCTCTTTCCCAACAGAGATTCAAGAGCTTATTACCCAACGCGTCGCCAATAATTCTCTGGTAGATCTCTTTAGCTTGAAGAGAACATGCAAAACACTCAAAGACGTTTCAGAGCGTCCCTCGGTCTATGCATCCGTGAATCTATTCAGTTTGTCTGTGTATCACTGGTACGGTGGTGCACTGTTCATGGTCACGTGTTACGGACATGGAAATCGACACGCGATTTTCCTGAAGGGCGCTGAAGACTACTTTCACTACGAGAGGCTTGAGGATGGGGTGGAAAGGATTAAACTGGCAACTGATAGAGGATCTGTGTTTGCTATGTATACATATGCAATTTTACACAAGGTATTTTATAATGATGCCTCTTACTTATGTCGGTTTACCCGCAAATCTATCTGTGCGGTAAGTACCCGTGTCCTACTAGATGAATGGGGTTGGCCTCCTTTGCTGCCTGCCTTATCCGAAAAAAGGTAGAGTTTCAGAATTTTGTGCTTCCCAATTTGTACACTTGCAATTGTACTCCTTGCAATCATTGGTACTATTGGTACCAAGATGAAATGAAGGATGCTGAGATGTGTGACGAATGTTTCTGGACAAGGGAGTTAGGAATTTTTTTAGAGTTCTTCCGTGTCCCGTTTGTACCGATGTAATGAAGTATACTCTATATGCCGAAGTCTACTCTATGTAATGAAGTCTTCTCTATGAAATGAAGTATACTCTATGTAATGAAGTCTTCTCTATGTAATGAAGTATACTCTTTTTAATGCAAGCTACTCTATTAAATGAAATCTGCTCTTTCAAATGTAGTCTACTCTTCGTAATGATGACCATTGACTACTAAACGGTTCCTTATTTGTGATGTAGTTAACATATGCAGCCGTAAGTAACTTTTTACATGTCAGATACTCGATTATTATATTTGTGACGTCTACTCATTGTAATAATGCATGTACTTATCTTTATGTACGTTTACTAATTAATAAATAACTTCGTTTAAGTAATACTAACCTTTTGTTAATATCGAGTAGCTTCCAATTACCATACGCATACGTAGGTGTCGTTTCGACTATTAGTATAAATGCTCTCTCTCCTCATTTACTTTTTTACCAGTTTCATTATCTTCTTTACCGGTGTCTCCCAATGAATGAGAAACAATGTATATATGATTTTCATTCCTCATTTAACGGTGCACATTTTTAGTGGTATTCGTGGTTATGAACATTCTTACTCATTATAATTCTGTTTTAAGCATTGGGAGACATGAAGTTCTTTTTCTGATCTTCATGGGACTCATTTTAGTTCCAGATTCCTCTTTTTGGTATGTTGGATATGGTTAATTAATGGTGTCTCCCAATGAATGAGAAACAAGGTATATATGCTTCTCATTCTACATTTAGGAGTCTCACAATGCATATTTTTAGTGGAATTTATTGTTATAACCATTTTTACTCTTCAAAATTCTGTTTTATGCATTTAGGGACATGAAGTTCTTTTTCTGATCTTCATGAGACTCATTTTAGCTCCAGATTCCTCTTTTTATTCTATTGGATATGGTTAACTAACGGTGTCTCCCAATGAATGAGAAACAAGGTATATATGATTCTCATTCCTCATTTAGGAGTCTCAAAATGCATATTTTTAGTGGTATTTATTGTTATGACCATTTTTACTCTTCAAAATTCTGTTTTATGCATATAGGGACATGGAGTTCTTTTTCTAATCTTCATGGCACTCATTTCAATTCTAGATCCCTATTTTTGGTATTTTTGATATGATTCATTAACAATGTCTCCGATTGAATGAGAAAGAAGATATTTATGCTTCTCATTCAACATTTAGGATTCCAATAGTGTATATTTCTAGTGGTATTCATTGTTATTACCTTTCGTACTCTTTAATATTCTGTTTTATGCATTTGGGGAAATAAATTCCTTTTCTGATCTTGATGAGACTCATTTCAGTTCTACATTCCTCCTTTTGGTCTATTGGATATGGTTGATTAACGTTGTCTCCCAGTGAATGAGAAACAATGTATTTATGATTTTCATTCCTCATTTAGGTGTCCCACAATGCCTATTTCAAGTGGTATTCGTGGTTATGACGATTCTTACTCATTATAATTCTGTTTTAAGCATTTGGGGACATGAAGTACGTTTTCTGATCTTCATGGGACTAATTTTTGTTCCAGATGCCTCTTTTGGTCTATTGGATATAGTTGATCAACGGTGTCACCCAATGACTGAGATTTAAGGTATATATGTTTTTTTATTCTTCATTTAGGTGTCTCACAATGCATATTTATAGTGGTATTCGTGGTTATGACTATTCATACTCATTAAATTCCTGTTTTAACCATTCGGGGACATGAATTTCTTTTTCTGATCTTCATGGGACTTATTTTAGTTCCTGATTCCTCTTTTTGGTCTATTGGATATGGTTAATTAACGGTGTCTCCCAATGAATGAGAAACAAGGTATATATGATTCTCATTCCACATTTCGGAGTCTCACAATGCATATTTTTAGTGGTATTTAGTGTTATGACCATTTTTACTCTTCAAAACTCTGTTTTATGCATTTAGGGACATGAAGTTCCCTTTCTGATCTTCATGGTACTCATTTCAGTTCTAGATCCCTATCTTGGTCTTTTTGATATGGTTCATTAACGGTGTCTCCGAATGAATGAGAAAGAAGTTATTTATGCTTCTCATTCCTCATATAGGACTCCAATAGTGCATATTTCTTGTGGTATTCATTGTTATGACCTTTCGTACTCTTTAAAATTCTGTTTTAAGCATTTGGGGACATAAAGTTCTTTTTCTAATCATGATGGGACTCATTTAAGTTCTACATTCTTCTTTTTGGTCTATTGGATATTGTAGATTAACGGTGACTCCCAATGAATGAGAAACAATATATATATGATTTTCATTCCTCATTTAGGTGTCCGACAATGCATATTTCAAGTGGCACTCGTGGTTATGACCATTCTTACTCTTTATAATTCTGTTTTAAGCATCTGGGGACATGAAGTTCCTTTTCTGATCGTCATGGGACTTATTTTAGTTTCAGATGCCTCTTTTTGGTCTATTGGATATAGTTGATTAACGGTGTCACCCAATGACTGAGAAACAAGGTATATATGCTTCTGATTCCACATTTAGGAGTCTCACAATGCATATTTTTAGTTGTATTTATTGTTATAACCATTTTTACTCTTTAAAATTCTATTTCATGTCTTTTTTTGGTCTATTGGGTAGTTGATTAATGGTGTCACCCAATGACTGAGAAAAATATATATATGCTTCTGATTCCACATTTAGGAGTCTCACAATGCATATTTTTAGTGATATTTATTGTTATAACCATTTTTACTCTTCAAAATTCTGTTTTAAGAAGTTGGGGACATGATGTTCCTTTTCTAATCTTCATGGGACGCACTTTAGTTACAGATTTCTCTTTTTGGTCGATTGTATATGGTTGATTATCACTGTCTTCCAATGAATGAGAAACAAGGTATATATATTTTTTATGCTTAATTTAGGTGTCACACAATATATACTTCTAGTGGTATTCATTGTTATGACCTTTCGTATTCTTTAAAATGCTGTTTTAAGCATTTGGGGACATTAAGTTCCTGTTCTGATCTTGATGGGACTCATTTTAGTTCTACAGTCTTTTTTTGGTATATTGGATATGGTTGATTAACGGTGTCTCACAATAAATGAGAAACAATGTATATATGATTTTCATTCCTCATTTAGGTGTCCCACAATGCATATTTCTACTGGTATTTGTGGTTATGACCTTTTTTACTCATTATAATTCTGTTTTAAGCATTTGGGGACATGACGTTCAGTTTCTGATCTTCATGGGACTCATTTTAGTTCCACATTCCTCTTTTTGGTCTATTGGATATGGTTAATTAATTGTGTCTCCCAATGAACAAGAAACAAGGTATATATGCTTCTCATTCCACATTTAGGAGTCTCACAATGCATATTTTTATTGGTATTTATTGTTATAACCATTTTTACTTTTCAAAATTCTGTTTTAAGCATTTGGGGACATGATGTTCCTTTTCTGATCTTCATGGGAATCATTTTATTTCCAGGTTCCTCTTTTTGGTCTATTGGAAATTGTTAATTAACGGTATCTCCCAATGAATGAGAAACAACGTATATATGCTTCACATTCCAAATTTAGGAGTCTCACAATGCATATATTTAGTTGTATTTATTGTTATACTATTTTTACTCTTCAAAATTCTGTTTTATGTGATCGGAGACATGAAGTTCCTTTTCTAATCTTAATGGGACGCACTTTAGTTCCAGATTCCTCTTTTTGGTCAATTGTATATGGTTGATTATCGCTGTCTCCCAATGAATGAGAAACAAGGTATATATGTTTTTCAATCTTCATTTAGGTGTCCCACAATGCATATTTCTAGTGGTATTCATGGTTATGATCATTCTTACTAATTATAATTCTGTTTTAAACATTTAGGGACATGAAGTTCATTTTCTGATGTTCATTGGACTCATTTTAGTTCCACATTCCTCTTTTTGGTTAATTGGATATGGTTAATTAACGGTGTCTCCCAAAGATTGAGAAAGAAGGTACATATGATTCTCATTCCACATTTAGGGTCTCGCCATGCGTATTTTTAGTGGTATTTATTGTTATGACCATTTTTACTGTTCAAAATTCTGTTTTAAGCATTTGGGGACATGATGTTCCTTTTCTGATCTTCATGGGAATCATTTTATTTCCAGGTTCCTCTTTTTGGTCTATTGGAAATTGTTAATTAACGGTATCTCCCAATGAATGAGAAACAACGTATATATGCTTCACATTCCAAATTTAGGAGTCTCACAATGCATATATTTAGTTGTATTTATTGTTATACTATTTTTACTCTTCAAAATTCTGTTTTATGTGATCGGAGACATGAAGTTCCTTTTCTAATCTTAATGGGACGCACTTTAGTTCCAGATTCCTCTTTTTGGTCAATTGTATATGGTTGATTATCGCTGTCTCCCAATGAATGAGAAACAAGGTATATATGTTTTTCAATCTTCATTTAGGTGTCCCACAATGCATATTTCTAGTGGTATTCATGGTTATGATCATTCTTACTAATTATAATTCTGTTTTAAACATTTAGGGACATGAAGTTCATTTTCTGATGTTCATTGGACTCATTTTAGTTCCACATTCCTCTTTTTGGTTAATTGGATATGGTTAATTAACGGTGTCTCCCAAAGATTGAGAAAGAAGGTACATATGATTCTCATTCCACATTTAGGGTCTCGCCATGCGTATTTTTAGTGGTATTTATTGTTATGACCATTTTTACTGTTCAAAATTCTATTTTATGCATTTAGGGACATGAAGTTCTTTTTCTGATCTTCATGGTACTCATTTTAGTTCTAGATCCCTATTTTTGGTCTTTTTGATAAGGTTCATTAACAGTGTCTCCGAATGAATGAGAAAGAAGTTATTTATGCTTCTCATTCCTCATATAGGACTCCAATAGTGTATATTTCTTGTGGTAGTCATTGTTATGACGTTTTTCGTACTCTTTAAAATTCTGTTTTATGAATTTGGGGACATAAAGTTCATTTTCTGATCTTGATGGGACTCGTTTCAGTTCTACATTCCTCTTTTTGGCCTATTGGATATAATTGATTAACGTTGTCTCCCAATGAATGAGAAACAATGTATATATGATTTTGATTCCTCATTTATGTGTCCTACAATGCATATTTCAAGTGGTATTTGTGGTTATGACCATTGTTGCTCATTATTATTCTCATTTAAGCATTTGGGGACATGAAACACCTTTTCTGATCTTAATGAGACTCATTTTTGTTCCAGATGCCTCTTTTTGCTCTATTGGATATAGTTAATTAACGGTGTCACCCAATGACTGAGAAACAAGGTATATATGTTTTTATTCTTCATTTAGGTGTCTCACAATGCATATTTATAGTGGTATTCGTGGTTATGACTATTCTTACTCATTAAGTTTCTGTTTTAAGCATTTGGGGGCATGAACTTCCTTTTTTGATCTTCATGGGACTCATTTTAGTTCCTGATTCCTCTTTTTGGTCTATTGGATATGGTTAATTAACGGTGTCTCCCAATGAATGAGAAACAAGGTATATATGATTCTCATTCCACATTTCGGAGTCTCACAATGCATATTTTTAGGGGTATTTATTGTTATGACCATTTTTACTCTTCAAAATTCCGTTTTATGCATTTAGGGACATGAAGTTCCTTTTCAGATCTTCATGGTACTCATTTCAGTTCTAGATCCCTATTTTTGGTCTTTTTGATATGGTTCATTAACGGTGTCTCCGAATGAATGAGAAAGAAGTTATTTATTCTTCTTATTCCTCATATAGGACTCCAATAGTGTATATTTCTTGTCGTATTCATTGTTATGACCTTTCATACTCTTTAAAATTATGTTTTAAGCATTCGGGGACATAAAGTTCTTTTTTTTTTATCTTGATGGGACTCATTTCAGTTCTACATTCCTCTTTTTGGTCTATTGGATATGGTAGATTAACGGTGTCTCCCAATGAATGAGAAACAATGTATATATGATTTTGATTCCTCATTTAGGTGTCCTACAATGCATATTTAAAGTGGTATTCGTGGTTATGACCATTGTTGCTCATTATTATTCTATTTTAAGCATTTGGGGACATGAGACACCTTTTCTGATCATAATGGGACTCATTTTTGTTCCAGATGCCTCTTTTTGGTCTATTGGATATAGTTGATTAACGGTGTCACCCAATGACTGAGAAACAAGGTATATATGTTTTTATTCTTCATTTAGGTGTCTCACAATGCATATTTATAGTGGTATTTGTGGTTATGACTATTCTTACTCATTAAGTTTCTGTTTTAAGCATTTGGGGGCATGAACTTCCTTTTTTGATCTTCATGGGACTCATTTTAGTTCCAGATTTCTCTTTTTGGTCTATTGGAAATGGTTAATTAACGGTGTCTCCCAATGAATGAGAAACAAGGTATATATGATTCTCATTCCACATTTAGGAGTCTCACAATGCATATTTTTAGTGGTATATATTGTTATGACAATTTTTACTGTTCAAAATTCTGTTTTACGCATTTAGGGGCATGAAGTTGTTTTTCTGATCTTCATTGTACTCATTTCATTTCTAGATCCCGATTTTTGGTCTATTTGATATGGTTCATTAACGGTGTCTCCGAATGAACGAATAAGAAGTATGCTTCTCATTCCTCATATAGGACTCTAATAGTGTATATTTCTAGTAGTATTCATTGTTATGACCTTTCGTACTCTATAAAATTCTGTTTTAAGAAGTTGGGGACATAAAGTTCCTTTTCAGATCTTCGTGGGACTTATTTCAGTTCTACATTCCTCTTTTTGTTCTATTTGATATGGTAGATTAACGGTGTCTCCCAATGAATGAGAAACACTGTATATATGATTTTCATTCCTCAATTAGGTGTCCCACAACACATATTTCTAGTGGTATTCGTGGTTATGATCATTCTTACTCATTATAATTCTGTTTTTATCATTTGGGGACATGAAGTTTCTTTTCTGATCTTGATTGGACTCATTTTAGTTCCACATTCCTCTTTTGGTCTATTGGATATGGTTAATTGATGGTGTCTCCCAATGAACGAGAAACATGGTATATATTCTTCTCATTCCACATTTAGGAGTCTCACAATGCATTCTTTTTTGGCATTTCATGTTATAACCATTTTTACTCTTCAAAATTCTGTTTTATGCATTTGGCGACTTGAAGTTCCTTTTCTAATCTTCATGGGAAGCACTTTAGTTCCAGATTCCTCTTTTTGATCGATTGGATGTGTCTCCCAATGAATGAGAAAGAAAGTATATAAGTTTCTCATTCTTCATTTAGGAGTCCCACAATGCATATCTCTAGTGGTATTTGTGGTTTTGACCATTCGTATTCATTATAATTCTGTTTTAAGCATTTGGGGACATAACGTTCCTTTTCTGATCTTCATGGGACTCATTTTAGTTCCACTTTCCTCTTTTTGGTCTATTGGATATGGTTAATTTATGGTGTCTCCCAATGAATGAGAAACAAGGTATATTTGCTTGTCATTCCACATTTCGGAGTCTCACAATGCATATTTTTAGTGGTATTTATTGTTATAACCATTTTTACTCTTCAAAACTCTGTTTTAAGCATTTGGAGATATGATGTTCCTTTTTTGATCTTCATGGGACTCATTTTTGTTCCAGGTTCCTCTTTTTGGCTATTGGAAATGGTGAATTAACAATGTCTCCCAATGAATGAGAATCAAGGTATATATGCATCTCATTCCACATTTAGGAGTCTCATAATGCAAATTTTTAGTTGTATTTATTGTTATAACCATTTTTATTTTTCAAAATTCTGTTTTATGTGTTTGGGGACATGAAGTTCCTTTTCTAATCTTCATGGGCACCACTTTAGTTCCAGATTCCTCTTTTTGATCGATTGGATATGGTTAATTAACGGTGTCTCCCAATGAATAATAAACAAAGTATATAAGTTTCTCATTCTTCATTTAGGAGTCCCACAATGCATATCTATAGTGGTATTTGTGGTTATGACCATTCTTACTCATTATAATTCTGTTTTAAGCATTTGGGGACATAAAGTTCCTTTTCTGATCTTCATGGGACTCATTTTAGTTCCACATTCCTCTTTTTGGTCTGTTGGATATGGTTAATTAATGGTGTCTCTCAATGAACGAGAAACAATGTATATATGCTTCTCATTCCACATTTATGAGTCTCACAATGCACATTTTTAGTGGTATTTATTGTTATAACCATTTTTACTTTTCAAAATTCTGTTTTAAGCATTTGGGGACATGATGTTCCTTTTCTGATCTTCAAGGGACTCATTTTTGTTCTACATTCCTCTTTTTGGTCTATTGGATATGGTTAATTAATGGTGTCGCCCAATGAACGAGAAACAACGTATATATGCTTCTCATTCCACATTTAGGAGTCGCACAATGCATATTTTTAGTGGTATTTATTGTTATGACCATTTTTACTGTTCAAAATACTGTTTTATGCATTTAGGGATATGAAGTTCTTTTTTTTATCTTCATGGTACTCATTTCAGTTCTAGATCCCTATTTTTGGTCTTTTAGATATGGTTCATTAACAAAGTCTCCGATTGAATGAGAAAGAAGTCATTTATGCTTCTCATTCCTCATATAGGACTCCATTATTGTATATTTCTACTGGTATTTGTGGTTATGACCTTTCGTACTCTTTAAAATTCTGTTTTATGCATTTGGGGAAATAAAGTTCCTTTTCTGATCTTGAAAGGACTCATTTGAGGTCTACATTCCTCTTTTTGGTCTATTGGATATAGTTAATTAATGTTGTCTCCCAATGAATGAGAAACAAAGTATATAAGTTTCTCATTCTTCATTTAGGAGTCCCACAATGCATATCTCTAGTTGTATTTGTGGTTATGACCATTCTTACTCATTATAATTCTTTTTTATGCATTTGGGGACATGACGTTCCTTTTTTTATCTTCAAGGGACTCATTTTAGTTCCACATTTGTCTTTTTGGTGTATTGGATATGGTTAATTAATGGTGTCGCCCAATGAACGAGAAACAAGGTATATATGCTTCTCATTCCAGATTTAGGAGTCTCACCTTGCATATTTTTAGTGGTATTTATTGTTATGACCATTTTTACTGTTCAAAATACTGTTTTATGCATTTAGGGATATGAAGTTCTTTTTTTGATCTTCATGGTACTCATTTCAGTTCTAGATCCCGATTTTTGGTCTTTTTGATATGGTTTATTATCGGTGTCTCCGAATGAATGAGAAAGAAGTTATTTATGCTTCTCATTCGTCATATAGGACTCCAATAGCGTATATTTCTAGTGGTATTCATTGTTATGACCTTTCGTACTCTATAAAATTCTGTTTTAGGCAGTTGGGGACATCAAGTTCTTTTTCTGATTTTCATGGGACTCATTTCAGATCGACATTCCTCTTTTTGGTCTATTGGATATGGTAGCTTATCGCTGTCTCCCAATGAATGAGAAACAAGGTATATATGTTTTTCATTCTTCATTTAGGTGTCTCACAATGCATATTTCTAGTGGTATTCGTGGTTATGACCATTCTTACTCATTAAAATTTTGTTTTAAGCATTTGGGGACATGAAGTTCCTTTTCTGATCTTCATAGGACTCATTTTAGTTCCAGATTTCTCTTTTTGGTTGATTGAAAATGGTTAATTAACAGTGTCTCCCAATGAATGAGAAACAAGGTATATATGTTTCTCATTCCACATTTAGGAGTCTCACAATACATATTTTTAGTGGTATTTATTGTTATGACCATTTTTACTACCCAAAATTCTGTTTTATGCATTTAGGGACATGAAGTTCTTTTTCTGATCTTCATGGAACTCATTTCAGTTCTAGATCCCGATTTTTTGGTTTGTTTGATATGGTGCATTAACAGTGTCTCCGAATTAATGAAAAAGAAGTTATTTATGCTTCGTATTCCTAATATACGACTCCGATAATGTATATTTCTAGTGGTATTCATTGTTATGACCTTTCGTACTCTATAAAATTCTGTTTTAAGAAGTTGGGGATACAAAGTTCCTTTTCTGATCTTCATGGGAGTCATTTCCGATCTACATTCCTCTTTTTGGTCTTTTAGATATGGTTCATTAACAATGTCTCCGATTGAATGAGAAAGAAGTTATTTATGCTTCTCATTCCTCATATAGGACTCCAATAGTGTATATTTCTAGTTGTATTTATTGTTATGACCTTACGTACTCTTTAAAATTCTGCTTTATGCATTTGGAGAAATAAAGTTCATTTTCTGATCTTGATGGGACTCATTTCAGCTCTACATTCCTCTTTTTGGTCTATTGGATATAGTTGATTAACGTTGTCTTCCAATGAATGAGAAACAAAGTATATAAGTTTCTCATTCTTCATTTAGGAGTCCCACAATGGATATTTCTAGTTGTATTTGTGGTTATGACCATTCTTACTCATTATAATTCTTTTTTAAGCATTTGGGGACATGACGTTCCTTTTCAGATCTTCAAGGGACTCATTTTTTTTCTACATTCCTCTTTTTGGTCCATTGGATATGGTTAATTAATGGTGTCGCCCAATGAACGAGAAACAACGTATATATGCTTCTCATTCCACATTTAGGAGTCTCTGAATCCATATTTTTAGTGGTATTTATTGTTATGACCATTTTTACTGTTCAAAATACTGTTTTATGCATTTAGGGATATGAAGTTCTTTTTTTGATCTTCATTGTACTCAAAAAACGGATATATAAGCTTCTCATTCCATATTTAGGAGTCTCACAATGCATATTTTTAGTTGTATTTATTGTTATAACCGTTTTTACTCTTCAAAATTCTGTTTTATTCATTTGTAACATGAAGTTCTTTTTCTGATCTTCATGGGACTCATTTTAGTTCCAGATTCCTCTTTTTAGTCTATTGGATATGGTTAATTAACGGTGTCCCCTAATGAATGAGAAACAAGGTATATATGATTCTCATTCCCCATTTAGGAGTCTCACAATGCATATTTTTAGTGGTATTTATAGTTATGCCCATTTTTACTCTTCAAAATTCTGTTTTCTGCATTTAGGGACATGAAGTTCTTTTTCTGATCTTCATGGTACTCATTTCAGTTCTAGATCCCTATTTTTGGTCTTTTAGATATGGTTCATTAACAATGTCTCCGATTGAATGAGAAAGAAGTTATTTATGCTTCTCATTCCTCATATAGGACTCCAATAGTGTATATTTCTAGTGGTATTTATTGTTATGAACTTTCGTACTCTTTAAAATTCTGTTTTATGCATTTGGGGAAATAAAGTTCATTTTGTGATCTTGATGGGACTCATTTCAGCTCTACATTCCTCTTTTTGGTCTATTGGATATAGTTGATTAACGTTGTCTTCCAATGAATGAGAAACAAAGTATAAAAGTTTCTCATTCTTCATTTAGGAGTCCCACAATGCATATCTCTAGTTGTATTTGTGGCTATGACCATTCTTACTCATTATAATTCCACATTCCTCTTTTTGGTCTATTCGATATGGTTAATTAATAGTGTCTCCCAATGAACGAGAAACAAGGTATATATGGTTCTCATTCCACATTTAGGCGTCTGACAATGCATATTTTGAGTGGTATTTATTGTTATGACCATTTTTACTGTTTATAATTCTGTTTTATGCATTTAGGGACATGAAGTTCTTTTTCTATCTTCATTGTACTCATTTCAGTTCTAGATCCCGATTTTTGGTCTTTTTGATATGGTTCATTAATGGTGTCTCCGAAAGAATGAGAAAGAAGTTATTTATGCTTCTCATTCCTCATATAGGACTACAATAGTATATATTTCTAGTGGTATTGATTGTTTTGACCTTTCGTTCTCTATAAAATTCTGGTTTAAGCAGTTGGGGACCAAAAGTTCCTTTTCTGATCTTCATGAGACTCATTTCTGTTTTACATTCCTCTTTTTGGTCTATTGGATATGATAGATTAACAGTGTCTCCCATTGAATGAGAAACAATGTATATGTGATTTTCGTTCCTCATTTAGGTGTCCCACAATGTATATTTCTAGTGGTATTCGTGGTTATGATCATTCTTACTCATTATAATTCTGTTTTAAGAATTTGGGGACCTGCAGTTCCTTTTCTGATCGTCATGGGACTCATTTTAGTTCCACATTCCTCTTTTTGGTCTATTCGATATGGTTAATTCATGGTGTCTCCCTATGAACGAGAAACAAGGTATATATGCTTCTCATTCCACATTTAGGTGTCTGACAATGCATATTTTGAGTGGTATTTATTGTTATGACCATTTTTACTGTTCATAATTCTGTTTTATGCATTTAGGGACATGAAGTTCTTTTTCTATCTTCATTGTACTCATTTCAGTTCTAGATCCCGATTTTTGTTCTTTTTGATATGGTTCATTAATGGTGTCTCCGAAAGAATGAGAAAGAAGTTATTTATGCTTCTCATTCCTCATATAGGACTACAATAGTGTATATTTCTAGTGGTATTGATTGTTTTGACCTTTCGTTCTCTATAAAATTCTGGTTTAAGCAGTTGGGGACCAAAAGTTCCTTTTCTGATCTTCATGAGACTCATTTCTGTTTTACATTCCTCTTTTTGGTCTATTGGATATGGTAGATTAACAGTGTCTCCCATTGAATGAGAAACAATGTATATGTGATTTTCGTTCCTCATTTAGGTGTCTCACAATGCATATTTCTAGTGGTATTCGTGGTTATGATCATTCTTACTCATTATAATTCTGTTTTAAGCATTTGGAGACCTGAAGTTCCTTTTCTGATCTTCATGGGATTCATTTTAGTTCCACATTCCTCTTTTTGGTCTATTGGATATGGTTATTAATGGTGTCTCCCAATGAACGCGAAACAAGGTATATATGCTTCTCATTCCACATTTGGGAGTCTCACAATGCATATTTTTAGTGGTATTTATTGTTATGACCAATTTTTCTTTTCAAAATTATGTTTTATGCATTTAGAGACATGAAGTTCTTTTTCTGATCTTCATGGTACTCATTTCAGTTCTAGATCCCGATTTTTGTTCTTTTTGATATGGTTCATTAATGGTGTCTCCGAAAGAATGAGAAAGAAGTTATTTATGCTTCTCATTCCTCATATAGGACTACAATAGTGTATATTTCTAGTGGTATTGATTGTTTTGACCTTTCGTTCTCTATAAAATTCTGGTTTAAGCAGTTGGGGACCAAAAGTTCCTTTTCTGATCTTCATGAGACTCATTTCTGTTTTACATTCCTCTTTTTGGTCTATTGGATATGGTAGATTAACAGTGTCTCCCATTGAATGAGAAACAATGTATATGTGATTTTCGTTCCTCATTTAGGTGTCCCACAATGCATATTTCTAGTGGTATTCGTGGTTATGATCATTCTTACTCATTATAATTCTGTTTTAAGCATTTGGAGACCTGAAGTTCCTTTTCTGATCTTCATGGGATTCATTTTAGTTCCACATTCCTCTTTTTGGTCTATTGGATATGGTTATTAATGGTGTCTCCCAATGAACGCGAAACAAGGTATATATGCTTCTCATTCCACATTTGGGAGTCTCACAATGCATATTTTTAGTGGTATTTATTGTTATGACCAATTTTTCTTTTCAAAATTATGTTTTATGCATTTAGAGACATGAAGTTCTTTTTCTGATCTTCATGGTACTCATTTCAGTTCTAGATCCCGATTTTTTGGTCTGTTTGATATAGTTCATTAACGGTGTCTCCGAATGAATTAGAAAGAAGTTATTTATGCTTCTCATTCCTAATATAGGACACCAATAATGTATATTTCTAGTGGTATTAATTGTTATGACGTTTCATACTCAATAAAACTCTGTTTTAAGAAGTTGGGGATACAGAGTTCCTTTTCTGATCTTCATGAGACTCATTTCTGTTTTACATTCCTCTTTTTGGTCTATTGGATATGGTAGATTAACAGTGTCTCCCATTGAATGAGAAACAATGTATATGTGATTTTCGTTCCTCATTTAGGTGTCCCACAATGCATATTTCTAGTGGTATTCGTGGTTATGATCATTCTTACTCATTATAATTCTGTTTTAAGCATTTGGAGACCTGAAGTTCCTTTTCTGATCTTCATGGGATTCATTTTAGTTCCACATTCCTCTTTTTGGTCTATTGGATATGGTTATTAATGGTGTCTCCCAATGAACGCGAAACAAGGTATATATGCTTCTCATTCCACATTTGGGAGTCTCACAATGCATATTTTTAGTGGTATTTATTGTTATGACCATTTTTTCTTTTCAAAATTATGTTTTATGCATTTAGAGACATGAAGTTCTTTTTCTGATCTTCATGGTACTCATTTCAGTTCTAGATCCCGATTTTTTTGGTCTGTTTGATATAGTTCATTAACGGTGTCTCCGAATGAATTAGAAAGAAGTTATTTATGCTTCTCATTCCTAATATAGGACACCAATAATGTATATTTCTAGTGGTATTAATTGTTATGACGTTTCATACTCAATAAAACTCTGTTTTAAGAAGTTGGGGATACAGAGTTCCTTTTCTGATCTTCATGGGACTCATTTCAGATCTACATTCCTCTTTTTGGTCTATTGGATATGGTAGATTAACGGTGTCTCCCAATGAATGAGTAACAATGTATATATGATTTTTATTCCTCTTTAAGGTGACCCACAAATTTCTAGTGGTATTCGTGGTTATGACCATTCTTTCTCAATATAATTCTGTTTTGAGCATTTGGGGACATGAAGTTCCTTTTCTGATCTTCATGGGACTCATTTTAGTTCCACATCCTCTTATTGGTCTATTGGATATGGTTAATTAACGGTGTCTCCCAATGAATGAGAAACAAGGTATATATGCTTCTCATTCCACATTTAGGAGTCTCACAATGCATATTTTTAGTGGTATTTATTGTTATAACCGTTTTTACTCTTCAAAATTCTGTTTTAGGCATTTGTGACATGAAGTTCTTTTTCTGATCTTCATGGTACTCATTTCAGTTCTAGATCCCTATTTTTGGTCTTTTAGATATGGTTCATTAACAAAGTCTCCGATTGAATGAGAAAGAAGTTATTTATGCTTCTCATTCCTCATATAGGACTCCAATAGTATATATTTCTAGTGGTATTCATTGTTATGACCTTTTGTACTCTTTAAAATTCTGTTTTATGCATTTGGGGAAATAAAGTTCCTTTTCTGATCTTGATGGGACTCATTTCAGCTCTACATTCCTCTTTTTGGTCTATTGGATATCGTTGATTAACGTTGTCTCCTAATGAATGAGAAACAAAGTATAAAAGTTTCTCATTCTTCATTTAGGAGTCCCACAATGCATATCTCTAGTTGTATTTGGGGACATGACGTTCCTTTTCTGATCTTCAAGGGACTCATTTCTGATCTTCAAGGGACTCATTTCTGTTCCACATTCCTCTTTTTGGTCTATTGGATATGGTTAATTAATGGTGTCGCCCAATGAACGAGAAACATCGTATATATGCTTCTCATTCCACATTTAGGAGTCTCCGAATGCATATTTTTAGTGGTATTTATTGTTATGACCATTTTTACTGTTCAAAATACTGTTTTATGCATTTAGGTATATGAAGTTCATTTTTGATCTTCATGGTATTCATTTCAGTTTTAGATCCCGATTTTTGGTCTTTTGATATGGTTTATTATCGGTGTCTCCGAATGAATGAGAAAGAAGTTATTTATGCTTCTCAATCCTCATATAAGACTCCAATAGTGTATATATCTATTCATGATTATGACCTTTCGTACTCTATAAAATTATGTTTTAAGCAGTTGGGGACATCAAGTTCTTTTTCAGATTTTCATGGGACTCATTTCAGATCGAAATTCCTCATTTTGGTCTATTGGATATAGTAGATTATCGCTGTCTCCCAATGAATGAGAAACAAGGTATATATGTTTTTCACAATGCATATTTCTAGTGGTATTCGTGGTTATGCCCATTTCGGGACATGAAAATCTGTTTTAAGCACTTGGGGACATGAACTTCCTTTTCTGATCTTCATAGGACTCATTACAGTTTCATATTTCTCTTTTTGGTCGATTGAAAATGGTTTATTAACAGTGTCTCCCAATGAATGAGTAACAAGGTATATATGTTTCTCATTCCAGATTTAAGAGTCTCACAATGCATATTTTTTGTGGTATTTATTGTTATAACCTTTCTTACTCTTCAAAATTCTGTTTTGTGCATTTGGCGACATGAAGTTCCTTTTCTGATCTTCATGGGACACATTTTAGTTCCTGATTCCTCTTTTTGGTATATTGGATATGGTTGATTAACGGTGTCTCCCAATGAATGAGAAACAATGTATATATGATTTTCATTCCTCATTTAGGTGTACCACAATGCATATTTCAAGTGGTATTCGTGGTTATGACCATTCTTACTCATTATAATTCTGTTTTAAGAATTTGGGGACCTGCAGTTCCTTTTCTGATCGTCATGGGACTCATTTTAGTTCCACATTCCTCTTTTTGGTCTATTCGATATGGTTAATTCATGGTGTCTCCCTATGAACGAGAAACAAGGTATATATGCTTCTCATTCCACATTTAGGTGTCTGACAATGCATATTTTGAGTGGTATTTATTGTTATGACCATTTTTACTGTTCAAAATTATGTTTTATGCATTTAGGGACATGGAGTTCTTTTTCTGATCTTCATTGTACTCATTTCAGTTCTAGATCCCGATTTTTGGTCTTTTTGATATGGTTCATTAATGGTGTCTCCGAAAGAATGAGAAAAAAGTTATTTATGCTTCTCATTCCTCATATAGGACTACAATAGTGTATATTTCTAGTGGTATTGATTGTTTTGACCTTTCATACTCAATAAAATTCTGGTTTAAGCAGTTTGGGACCAAAAGTTCCTTTTCTGATATTCATGAGACTCATTTCTGTTCTACATTCCTCTTTTTGGTCTATTGGATATGGTAGATTAACAGTGTCTCCCATTGAATGAGAAACAATGTATATGTGATTTTCATTCCTCAGTAGGTGTCCCACAATGCATATTTCTAGTGGTATTCGTGGTTATGATCATTCTTACTCATTATAATTCTGTTTTAAGCATTTGGAGAGCTGAAGTTCCTTTTCTGATCTTCATGAGACTCATTTTAGTTCCACATTCCTCTTTTTGGTCTATTGGATATGGTTAATTAATGGTATCTCCCAATGAACGCGAAACAAGGTATATATGCTTCTCATTCCACATTTGGGAGTCTCACAATGCATATTTTTAGTGGTATTTATTGTTATAACAATTTTTTCGCTTCAAAATTCTGTTTTATGCATTTAGGGACATGGAGTTCTTTTTCTGATCTTCATTGTACTCATTTCAGTTCTAGATCCCGATTTTTGGTCTTTTTGATATGGTTCATTAATGGTGTCTCCGAAAGAATGAGAAAGAAGTTATTTATGCTTCTCATTCCTCATATAGGACTACAATAGTGTATATTTCTAGTGGTATTGATTGTTTTGACCTTTCGTACTCTATAAAATTCTGGTTTAAGCAGTTGGGGACCAAAAGTTCCTTTTCTGATCTTCATGAGACTCATTTCTGTTCTACATTCCTCTTTTTGGTCTATTGGATATGGTAGATTAACAGTGTCTCCCATTGAATGAGAAACAATGTATATGTGATTTTCATTCCTCATTTAGGTGTCCCACAATGCATATTTCTAGTGGTATTCGTGGTTATGATCATTCTTACTCATTATAATTCTGTTTTAAGCATTTGGAGACCTGAAGTTCCTTTTCTGATCTTCATGGGACTCATTTTAGTTCCACATTCCTCTTTTTGGTCTATTGGATATGGTTAATTAACAGTATCTCCCAATGAATGAGAAACAAGGTATATATGATTCTCATTCCCCATTTAGGAGTCTCACAATGCATATTTTTAGTGGTATTTATTGTTATGTCCATTTTTACTCTTCAAAATTCTGTTTTCTGCATTAGGGACATGAAGTTCTTTTTCTGATCTTCTTGGTACTCATTTCAGTTCTAGATCCCTATTTTTGGTCTTTTAGATATGGTTCATTAACAATGTCTCCGATTGAATGAGAAAGAAGTTATTTGTGCTTCTCATTCCTCATATAGGACTCCAATAGTGTGTATTTCTAGTGGTATTCATTGTTATGACCTTTCGTACTCTTTAAAATTTTGTTTTAAGCATTTGGGGACATGAAGTTTGTTTTTTGATCTTCATGGGACCCATTTTAGTTCCACATTTCTCTTTTTGGTCTATTGGATATGGTTAATTAATGGTGTCTCCCAATGAACGAGAAACAAGGTATATATGCTTCTCATTCCACATTTAGGTGTCTCACAATGCATATTTTTAGTGGTATTTATTGTTATAACCATTTTTACTCTTCAAAATTCTGTTTTGTGCATTTAGCGACATGAAGTTCCTTTTCTGATCTTCATGGGACACATTTTAGTTCCAGATTCCTCTTTTTGGTATATTGGATATGGTTGATTAACGGTGTCTCCCAATGAATGAGAAACAATGTATATATGATTTTCATTCCTCATTTAGGTGTACCACAATGCATATTTCTAGTGGTATTCGTGGTTATGGCCATTCTTACTCATTATAATTCTGTTTTAAGCATTTGGGGACCTGCAGTTCCTTTTCTGATCGTCACGGGACTCATTTTAGTTTCACATTCCTCTTTTTGGTCTATTCGATATGGTTAATTAATGGTGTCTCCCAATGAACGAGAAACAAGGTATATATGCTTCTCATTCTACATTTAGGTGTCTGACAATGCATATTTTGAGTGGTATTTATGTTTTGACCATTTTTACTGTTCAAAATTCTGTTTTATGCATTTAGGGACATGGAGTTCTTTTTCTGATTTTCATTGTACTCATTTCAGTTCTAGATCCCGATTTTTGGTCTTTTTGATATGGTTCATTAATAGTGTGTCCGAAAGAATGAGAAAGAAGTTATTTATGCTTCTCATTCCTCATATAGGACTACAATAGTGTATATTTCTAGTGGTATTGATTGTTTTGACCTTTCGTACTCTATAAAATTCTGGTTTAAGCAGTTGGGGACCAAAAGTTCCTTTTCTCATCTTCATGAGACTCATTTCTGTTCTACATTCCTCTTTTTGGTCTATTGGATATAATAGATTAACAGTGTCTCCCATTGAATGAGAAACAATGTATATGTGATTTTCATTCCTCATTTAGGTGTCCCACAATGCATATTTCTAGTGGTATTCGTGGTTATGATCATTCTTACTCATTATAATTCTGTTTTAAGCATTTGGAGACCTGAAGTTCCTTTTCTGATCTTCATGGGACTCATTTTAGTTCCACATTCCTCTTTTTGGTCTATTGGATATGGTTAATTAATGGTTTCTCCCGATGAACGCGAAACAAGGTATATATGCTTCTCATTCCACATTTAGGTGTCTGACAATGCATATTTTGAGTGGTATTTATTGTTATGACCATTTTTACTGTTCAAAATTCTGTTTTATGCATTTAGGGACATGGTGTTCTTTTTCTGATCTTCATTGTACTCATGTTCTGGATCCCGATTTTTGGTCTTTTGACATGGTTCTTTAATGGTGTCTCCAAAAGAATGAGAAAGAAGTTATTTATGATTCTCATTCCACATTTAGGAGTCTCACAATGCATATTTTTAGTGGTATTTATTGTTTTGACCATTTTTACTGCTCAAAATTCTGTTTTATGCATTTAGGGACATGAAGTTCTTTTTCTGATCTTCATGGTACTCATTTCAGTTCTAGATCCCGATTTTTTGGTCTGTTTGATATGGTTCATTAGCGGTGTCTCCGAATGAATTAGAAAGAAGTTATTTATGCTTCTCAATCCTCATATAAGACTCCAGTAGTGTATATATCTAGTGGTATTCATTGTTATGACCTTTCGTACTCTATAAAATTCTGTTTTAAGCAGTTGGGGACATCAAGTTCTTTTTCTGATTTTCATGGGACTCATTTCAGATCGACATTCCTCTTTTTGGTCTATTGGATATGGTAGATTATCGCTGTCACCTAATGAATGAGAAACAAGGTATATATGTTTTTCATTCTTCATTTAGGTGTCCCACAATGCATATTTCTAGTGGTATTCGAGGTTATGCCCATTTGGGGACATGAAATTCTGTTTTAAGCACTTGGGGACATGAACTTCTTTTTCTGATCTTCATAGGACTCATTACAGTTCCAGATTTCTCTTTTTGGTCGATTGAAAATGGTTTATTAACAGTGTCTCCCAATGAATGAGAAACAAGGTATATATGTTTCTCATTCCACATTTAAGAGTCTCACAATGCGTATTTTTAGTGGTATTTATTGTTATAACCATTTTTACTCTTCAAAATTCTGTTTTGTGCATTTAGCGACATGAAGTTCCTTTTCTGATCTTCATGGGACACATTTTAGTTCCAGATTCCTCTTTTTGGTATATTGGATATGGTTGATTAACGGTGTCTCCCAATGAATGAGAAACAATGTATATATGATTTTCATTCCTCATTTAGGTGTACCACAATGCATATTTCTAGTGGTATTCGTGGTTATGGCCATTCTTACTCATTATAATTCTGTTTTAAGCATTTGGGGACCTGCAGTTCCTTTTCTGATCGTCACGGGACTCATTTTAGTTTCACATTCCTCTTTTTGGTCTATTCGATATGGTTAATTAATGGTGTCTCCCAATGAACGAGAAACAAGGTATATATGCTTCTCATTCTACATTTAGGTGTCTGACAATGCATATTTTGAGTGGTATTTATGTTTTGACCATTTTTACTGTTCAAAATTCTGTTTTATGCATTTAGGGACATGGAGTTCTTTTTCTGATTTTCATTGTACTCATTTCAGTTCTAGATCCCGATTTTTGGTCTTTTTGATATGGTTCATTAATAGTGTGTCCGAAAGAATGAGAAAGAAGTTATTTATGCTTCTCATTCCTCATATAGGACTACAATAGTGTATATTTCTAGTGGTATTGATTGTTTTGACCTTTCGTACTCTATAAAATTCTGGTTTAAGCAGTTGGGGACCAAAAGTTCCTTTTCTCATCTTCATGAGACTCATTTCTGTTCTACATTCCTCTTTTTGGTCTATTGGATATGGTAGATTAACAGTGTCTCCCATTGAATGAGAAACAATGTATATGTGATTTTCATTCCTCATTTAGGTGTCCCACAATGCATATTTCTAGTGGTATTCGTGGTTATGATCATTCTTACTCATTATAATTCTGTTTTAAGCATTTGGAGACCTGAAGTTCCTTTTCTGATCTTCATGGGACTCATTTTAGTTCCACATTCCTCTTTTTGGTCTATTGGATATGGTTAATTAATGGTTTCTCCCGATGAACGCGAAACAAGGTATATATGCTTCTCATTCCACATTTAGGTGTCTAACAATGCATATTTTGAGTGGTATTTATTGTTATGACCATTTTTACTGTTCAAAATTCTGTTTTATGCATTTAGGGACATGGTGTTCTTTTTCTGATCTTCATTGTACTCATGTTCTGGATCCCGATTTTTGGTCTTTTGACATGGTTCTTTAATGGTGTCTCCAAAAGAATGAGAAAGAAGTTATTTATGATTCTCATTCCACATTTAGGAGTCTCACAATGCATATTTTTAGTGGTATTTATTGTTTTGACCATTTTTACTTCTCAAAATTCTGTTTTATGCATTTAGGGACATGAAGTTCTTTTTCTGATCTTCATGGTACTCATTTAAGTTCTAGATCCCGATTTTTTGGTCTGGTTGATATGGTTCATTAGCGGTGTCTCCGAATGAATTAGAAAGAAGTTATTTATGCTTCTCATTCCTAATATAGGAATCCACTAATGTATATTTCTATTCGTACTCTATAAAACTCTATTTTAAGAAGTTGGGGATACAAAGTTCCTTTTCTGATCTTCATGGGACTCATTTCAGATCTACATTCCTCTTTTTGGTCTATTGGAAATGGTAGATTAACGGCGTCTCCCAATGAATGAGTAACAATGTATATATGATTTTTATACCTCTTTTAGGTGACCCACAATTTATATTTCTTGTGGTATTCGTGGTTATGACCATTCTTACTCATTATAATTCTGTTTTGAGCATTTGGGGACATGAAGTTCCTTTCTGATTTTCATGGGACTCATTTTAGTTCCACATTCCTCTTTTTGGTCTATTAGATATGGTTAATTAATGGTGTCTCCTAATGAACGAGAAACAAGGTATATATGCTTCTCATTCCACATTTAGGAGTCTCACAATGCATATTTTAAGTGGTATTTATTGTTATAACCGTTTTTACTCTTCAAAATTATGTTTTATGCATTTGTGACATGAAGTTCTTTTCTGATTTTCATTGGACTCATTTTAGTTCCAGATTCGTCTTTTTAGTCTATTGGATATTGTTAATTAACGGAGTATCCCAATGAATGAGAAACAAGGTATATATGATTCTCATTCCCCAATTAGGAGTCTCACAATGCATATTTTTTGTGGCGTTTATTGTTATGTCCGTTTTTACTCTTCAAAATTCTGTTTTTTGCATTTAGGGACATGAAGTTCTTTTTCTGATCTTCATTGTACTAATTTCAGTTCTAGATCCCGATTTTTTGGTCTGTTTGATATGGTTCATTAGCGGTGTCTCCGAATGAATTAGAAAGAAGTTATTTATGCTTCTCAATCCTCATATAAGACTCCAGTAGTGTATATATCTAGTGGTATTCATTGTTATGACCTTTCGTACTCTATAAAATTCTGTTTTAAGCAGTTGGGGACATCAAGTTCTTTTTCTGATTTTCATGGGACTCATTTCAGATCGACATTCCTCTTTTTGGTCTATTGGATATGGTAGATTATCGCTGTCTCCTAATGAATGAGAAACAAGGTATATATGTTTTTCATTCTTCATTTAGGTGTCCCACAATGCATATTTCTAGTGGTATTCGAGGTTATGCCCATTTGGGGACATGAAATTCTGTTTTAAGCACTTGGGGACATGAACTTCTTTTTCTGATCTTCATAGGACTCATTACAGTTCCAGATTTCTCTTTTTGGTCGATTGAAAATGGTTTATTAACAGTGTCTCCCAATGAATGAGAAACAAGGTATATATGTTTCTCATTCCACATTTAAGAGTCTCACAATGCATATTTTTAGTGGTATTTATTGTTATAACCATTTTTACTCTTCAAAATTCTGTTTTGTGCATTTAGCGACATGAAGTTCCTTTTCTGATCTTCATGGGACACATTTTAGTTCCAGATTCCTCTTTTTGGTATATTGGATATGGTTGATTAACGGTGTCTCCCAATGAATGAGAAACAATGTATATATGATTTTCATTCCTCATTTAGGTGTACCACAATGCATATTTCTAGTGGTATTCGTGGTTATGGCCATTCTTACTCATTATAATTCTGTTTTAAGCATTTGGGGACCTGCAGTTCCTTTTCTGATCGTCACGGGACTCATTTTAGTTTCACATTCCTCTTTTTGGTCTATTCGATATGGTTAATTAATGGTGTCTCCCAATGAACGAGAAACAAGGTATATATGCTTCTCATTCTACATTTAGGTGTCTGACAATGCATATTTTGAGTGGTATTTATGTTTTGACCATTTTTACTGTTCAAAATTCTGTTTTATGCATTAGGGACATGGAGTTCTTTTTCTGATTTTCATTGTACTCATTTCAGTTCTAGATCCCGATTTTTGGTCTTTTTGATATGGTTCATTAATAGTGTGTCCGAAAGAATGAGAAAGAAGTTATTTATGCTTCTCATTCCTCATATAGGACTACAATAGTGTATATTTCTAGTGGTATTGATTGTTTTGACCTTTCGTACTCTATAAAATTCTGGTTTAAGCAGTTGGGGACCAAAAGTTCCTTTTCTCATCTTCATGAGACTCATTTCTGTTCTACATTCCTCTTTTGGTCTATTGGATATGGTAGATTAACAGTGTCTCCCATTGAATGAGAAACAATGTATATGTGATTTTCATTCCTCATTTAGGTGTCCCACAATGCATATTTCTAGTGGTATTCGTGGTTATGATCATTCTTACTCATTATAATTCTGTTTTAAGCATTTGGAGACCTGAAGTTCCTTTTCTGATCTTCATGGGACTCATTTTAGTTCCACATTCCTCTTTTTGGTCTATTGGATATGGTTAATTAATGGTTTCTCCCGATGAACGCGAAACAAGGTATATATGCTTCTCATTCCACATTTAGGTGTCTGACAATGCATATTTTGAGTGGTATTTATTGTTATGACCATTTTTACTGTTCAAAATTCTGTTTTATGCATTTAGGGACATGGTGTTCTTTTTCTGATCTTCATTGTACTCATGTTCTGGATCCCGATTTTTGGTCTTTGACATGGTTCTTTAATGGTGTCTCCAAAAGAATGAGAAAGAAGTTATTTATGATTCTCATTCCACATTTAGGAGTCTCACAATGCATATTTTTAGTGGTATTTATTGTTTTGACCATTTTTACTGCTCAAAATTCTGTTTTATGCATTTAGGGACATGAAGTTCTTTTTCTGATCTTCATGGTACTCATTTCAGTTCTAGATCCCGATTTTTTGGTCTGTTTGATATGGTTCATTAGCGGTGTCTCCGAATGAATTAGAAAGAAGTTATTTATGCTTCTCAATCCTCATATAAGACTCCAGTAGTGTATATATCTAGTGGTATTCATTGTTATGACCTTTCGTACTCTATAAAATTCTGTTTTAAGCAGTTGGGGACATCAAGTTCTTTTTCTGATTTTCATGGGACTCATTTCAGATCGACATTCCTCTTTTTGGTCTATTGGATATGGTAGATTATCGCTGTCACCTAATGAATGAGAAACAAGGTATATATGTTTTTCATTCTTCATTTAGGTGTCCCACAATGCATATTTCTAGTGGTATTCGAGGTTATGCCCATTTGGGGACATGAAATTCTGTTTTAAGCACTTGGGGACATGAACTTCTTTTTCTGATCTTCATAGGACTCATTACAGTTCAGATTTCTCTTTTTGGTCGATTGAAAATGGTTTATTAACAGTGTCTCCCAATGAATGAGAAACAAGGTATATATGTTTCTCATTCCACATTTAAGAGTCTCACAATGCATATTTTTAGTGGTATTTATTGTTATAACCATTTTTACTCTTCAAAATTCTGTTTTGTGCATTTAGCGACATGAAGTTCCTTTTCTGATCTTCATGGGACACATTTTAGTTCCAGATTCCTCTTTTTGGTATATTGGATATGGTTGATTAACGGTGTCTCCCAATGAATGAGAAACAATGTATATATGATTTTCATTCCTCATTTAGGTGTACCACAATGCATATTTCTAGTGGTATTCGTGGTTATGGCCATTCTTACTCATTATAATTCTGTTTTAAGCATTTGGCGTCCTGCAGTTCCTTTTCTGATCGTCACGGGACTCATTTTAGTTTCACATTCCTCTTTTTGGTCTATTCGATATGGTTAATTAATGGTGTCTCCCAATGAACGAGAAACAAGGTATATATGCTTCTCATTCTACATTTAGGTGTCTGACAATGCATATTTTGAGTGGTATTTATGTTTTGACCATTTTTACTGTTCAAAATTCTGTTTTATGCATTTAGGGACATGGAGTTCTTTTTCTGATTTTCATTGTACTCATTTCAGTTCTAGATCCCGATTTTTGGTCTTTTTGATATGGTTCATTAATAGTGTGTCCGAAAGAATGAGAAAGAAGTTATTTATGCTTCTCATTCCTCATATAGGACTACAATAGTGTATATTTCTAGTGGTATTGATTGTTTTGACCTTTCGTACTCTATAAAATTCTGGTTTAAGCAGTTGGGGACCAAAAGTTCCTTTTCTCATCTTCATGAGACTCATTTCTGTTCTACATTCCTCTTTTTGGTCTATTGGATATGGTAGATTAACAGTGTCTCCCATTGAATGAGAAACAATGTATATGTGATTTTCATTCCTCATTTAGGTGTCCCACAATGCATATTTCTAGTGGTATTCGTGGTTATGATCATTCTTACTCATTATAATTCTGTTTAAGCATTTGGAGACCTGAAGTTCCTTTTCTGATCTTCATGGGACTCATTTTAGTTCCACATTCCTCTTTTTGGTCTATTGGATATGGTTAATTAATGGTTTTCTCCCGATGAACGCGAAACAAGGTATATATGCTTCTCATTCCACATTTAGGTGTCTAACAATGCATATTTTGAGTGGTATTTATTGTTATGACCATTTTTACTGTTCAAAATTCTGTTTTATGCATTTAGGGACATGGTGTTCTTTTTCTGATCTTCATTGTACTCATGTTCTGGATCCCGATTTTTGGTCTTTTGACATGGTTCTTTAATGGTGTCTCCAAAAGAATGAGAAAGAAGTTATTTATGATTCTCATTCCACATTTAGGAGTCTCACAATGCATATTTTTAGTGGTATTTATTGTTTTGACCATTTTTACTTCTCAAAATTCTGTTTTATGCATTTAGGGACATGAAGTTCTTTTTCTGATCTTCATGGTACTCATTTAAGTTCTAGATCCCGATTTTTTGGTCTGGTTGATATGGTTCATTAGCGGTGTCTCCGAATGAATTAGAAAGAAGTTATTTATGCTTCTCATTCCTAATATAGGAATCCACTAATGTATATTTCTATTCGTACTCTATAAAACTCTATTTTAAGAAGTTGGGATACAAAGTTCCTTTTCTGATCTTCATGGGACTCATTTCAGATCTACATTCCTCTTTTTGGTCTATTGGAAATGGTAGATTAACGGCGTCTCCCAATGAATGAGTAACAATGTATATATGATTTTTATACCTCTTTTAGGTGACCCACAATTTATATTTCTTGTGGTATTCGTGGTTATGACCATTCTTACTCATTATAATTCTGTTTTGAGCATTTGGGGACATGAAGTTCCTTTCTGATTTTCATGGGACTCATTTTAGTTCCACATTCCTCTTTTTGGTCTATTAGATATGGTTAATTAATGGTGTCTCCTAATGAACGAGAAACAAGGTATATATGCTTCTCATTCCACATTTAGGAGTCTCACAATGCATATTTTTAGTGGTATTTATTGTTATAACCGTTTTTACTCTTCAAAATTATGTTTATGCATTTGTGACATGAAGTTCTTTTTCTGATTTTCATTGGACTCATTTTAGTTCCAGATTCGTCTTTTTAGTCTATTGGATATTGTTAATTAACGGAGTATCCCAATGAATGAGAAACAAGGTATATATGATTCTCATTCCCCAATTAGGAGTCTCACAATGCATATTTTTTGTGGCGTTTATTGTTATGTCCGTTTTTACTCTTCAAAATTCTGTTTTTTGCATTTAGGGACATGAAGTTCTTTTCTGATCTTCATTGTACTAATTTCAGTTCTAGATCCCGATTTTTTGGTCTGTTTGATATGGTTCATTAGCGGTGTCTCCGAATGAATTAGAAAGAAGTTATTTATGCTTCTCAATCCTCATATAAGACTCCAGTAGTGTATATATCTAGTGGTATTCATTGTTATGACCTTTCGTACTCTATAAAATTCTGTTTTAAGCAGTTGGGGACATCAAGTTCTTTTTCTGATTTTCATGGACTCATTTCAGATCGACATTCCTCTTTTTGGTCTATTGGATATGGTAGATTATCGCTGTCTCCTAATGAATGAGAAACAAGGTATATATGTTTTTCATTCTTCATTTAGGTGTCCCACAATGCATATTTCTAGTGGTATTCGAGGTTATGCCCATTTGGGGACATGAATTCTGTTTTAAGCACTTGGGACATGAACTTCTTTTTCTGATCTTCATAGGACTCATTACAGTTCCAGATTTCTCTTTTTGGTCGATTGAAAATGGTTTATTAACAGTGTCTCCCAATGAATGAGAAACAAGGTATATATGTTTCTCATTCCACATTTAAGAGTCTCACAATGCATATTTTTAGTGGTATTTATTGTTATAACCATTTTTACTCTTCAAAATTCTGTTTTGTGCATTTAGCGACATGAAGTTCCTTTTCTGATCTTCATGGGACACATTTTAGTTCCAGATTCCTCTTTTTGGTATATTGGATATGGTTGATTAACGGTGTCTCCCAATGAATGAGAAACAATGTATATATGATTTTCATTCCTCATTTAGGTGTACCACAATGCATATTTCTAGTGGTATTCGTGGTTATGGCCATTCTTACTCATTATAATTCTGTTTTAAGCATTTGGGGACCTGCAGTTCCTTTTCTGATCGTCACGGGACTCATTTTAGTTTCACATTCCTCTTTTTGGTCTATTCGATATGGTTAATTAATGGTGTCTCCCAATGAACGAGAAACAAGGTATATATGCTTCTCATTCTACATTTAGGTGTCTGACAATGCATATTTTGAGTGGTATTTATGTTTTGACCATTTTTACTGTTCAAAATTCTGTTTTATGCATTTAGGGACATGGAGTTCTTTTTCTGATTTTCATTGTACTCATTTCAGTTCTAGATCCCGATTTTTGGTCTTTTTGATATGGTTCATTAATAGTGTGTCCGAAAGAATGAGAAAGAAGTTATTTATGCTTCTCATTCCTCATATAGGACTACAATAGTGTATATTTCTAGTGGTATTGATTGTTTTGACCTTTCGTACTCTATAAAATTCTGGTTTAAGCAGTTGGGGACCAAAAGTTCCTTTTCTCATCTTCATGAGACTCATTTCTGTTCTACATTCCTCTTTTTGGTCTATTGGATATGGTAGATTAACAGTGTCTCCCATTGAATGAGAAACAATGTATATGAGATTTTCATTCCTCATTTAGGTGTCCCACAATGCATATTTCTAGTGGTATTCGTGGTTATGATCATTCTTACTCATTATAATTCTGTTTTAAGCATTTGGAGACCTGAAGTTCCTTTTCTGATCTTCATGGGACTCATTTTAGTTCCACATTCCTCTTTTTGGTCTATTGGATATGGTTAATTAATGGTTTCTCCCGATGAACGCGAAACAAGGTATATATGCTTCTCATTCCACATTTTAGGTGTCTGACAATGCATATTTTGAGTGGTATTTATTGTTATGACCATTTTTACTGTTCAAAATTCTGTTTTATGCATTTAGGGACATGGTGTTCTTTTTCTGATCTTCATTGTACTCATGTTCTGGATCCCGATTTTTGGTCTTTTGACATGGTTCTTTAATGGTGTCTCCAAAAGAATGAGAAAGAAGTTATTTTATGATTCTCATTCCACATTTAGGAGTCTCACAATGCATATTTTAGTGGTATTTATTGTTTTGACCATTTTTTACTGCTCAAAATTCTGTTTTATGCATTTAGGGACATGAAGTTCTTTTTCTGATCTTCATGGTACTCATTTCAGTTCTAGATCCCGATTTTTTGGTCTGTTTGATATGGTTCATTAGCGGTGTCTCCGAATGAATTAGAAAGAAGTTATTTATGCTTCTCAATCCTCATATAAGACTCCAGTAGTGTATATATCTAGTGGTATTCATTGTTATGACCTTTCGTACTCTATAAAATTCTGTTTTAAGCAGTTGGGGACATCAAGTTCTTTTTCTGATTTTCATGGGACTCATTTCAGATCGACATTCCTCTTTTTGGTCTATTGGATATGGTAGATTATCGCTGTCACCTAATGAATGAGAAACAAGGTATATATGTTTTTCATTCTTCATTTAGGTGTCCCACAATGCATATTTCTAGTGGTATTCGAGGTTATGCCCATTTGGGGACATGAAATTCTGTTTTAAGCACTTGGGGACATGAACTTCTTTTTTCTGATCTTCATAGGACTCATTACAGTTCCAGATTTCTCTTTTTGGTCGATTGAAAATGGTTTATTAACAGTGTCTCCCAATGAATGAGAAACAAGGTATATATGTTTCTCATTCCACATTTAAGAGTCTCACAATGCATATTTTTAGTGGTATTTATTGTTATAACCATTTTTACTCTCAAAATTCTGTTTTGTGCATTTAGCGACATGAAGTTCCTTTTCTGATCTTCATGGGACACATTTTAGTTCCAGATTCCTCTTTTTGGTATATTGGATATGGTTGATTAACGGTGTCTCCAATGAATGAGAAACAATGTATATATGATTTTCATTCCTCATTTAGGTGTACCACAATGCATATTTCTAGTGGTATTCGTGGTTATGGCCATTCTTACTCATTATAATTCTGTTTTAAGCATTTGGGGACCTGCAGTTCCTTTTCTGATCGTCACGGGACTCATTTTAGTTTCACATTCCTCTTTTTGGTCTATTCGATATGGTTAATTAATGGTGTCTCCCAATGAACGAGAAACAAGGTATATATGCTTCTCATTCTACATTTAGGTGTCTGACAATGCATATTTTGAGTGGTATTTATGTTTTGACCATTTTTACTGTTCAAAATTCTGTTTTATGCATTTAGGGACATGGAGTTCTTTTTTCTGATTTTCATTGTACTCATTTCAGTTCTAGATCCCGATTTTTGGTCTTTTTGATATGGTTCATTAATAGTGTGTCCGAAAGAATGAGAAAGAAGTTATTTATGCTTCTCATTCCTCATATAGGACTACAATAGTGTATATTTCTAGTGGTATTGATTGTTTTGACCTTTCGTACTCTATAAAATTCTGGTTTAAGCAGTTGGGGACCAAAAGTTCCTTTTCTCATCTTCATGAGACTCATTTCTGTTCTACATTCCTCTTTTTGGTCTATTGGATATGGTAGATTAACAGTGTCTCCCATTGAATGAGAAAACAATGTATATGAGATTTTCATTCCTCATTTAGGTGTCCCACAATGCATATTTCTAGTGGTATTCGTGGTTATGATCATTCTTACTCATTATAATTCTGTTTTAAGCATTTGGAGACCTGAAGTTCCTTTTCTGATCTTCATGGGACTCATTTTAGTTCCACATTCCTCTTTTTGGTCTATTGGATATGGTTAATTAATGGTTTCTCCCGATGAACGCGAAACAAGGTATATATGCTTCTCATTCCACATTTAGGTGTCTGACAATGCATATTTGAGTGGTATTTATTGTTATGACCATTTTTACTGTTCAAAATTCTGTTTTATGCATTAGGGACATGGTGTTCTTTTCTGATCTTCATTGTACTCATGTTCTGGATCCCGATTTTTGGTCTTTTGACATGGTTCTTTAATGGTGTCTCCAAAAGAATGAGAAAGAAGTTATTTATGATTCTCATTCCACATTTAGGAGTCTCACAATGCATATTTTAGTGGTATTTATTGTTTTGACCATTTTTACTTCTCAAAATTCTGTTTGATGCATTTAGGGACATGAAGTTCTTTTTCTGATCTTCATGGTACTCATTTAAGTTCTAGATCCCGATTTTTTGGTCTGGTTGATATGGTTCATTAGAGGTGTCTCCGAATGAATTAGAAAGAAGTTATTTATGCTTCTCATTCCTAATATAGGAATCCACTAATGTATATTTCTATTCGTACTCTATAAAACTCTATTTTAAGAAGTTGGGGATACAAAGTTCCTTTTCTGATCTTCATGGGACTCATTTCAGATCTACATTCCTCTTTTTGGTCTATTGGAAATGGTAGATTAACGGCGTCTCCCAATGAATGAGTAACAATGTATATATGATTTTTATACCTCTTTTAGGTGACCCACAATTTATATTTCTTGTGGTATTCGTGGTTATGACCATTCTTACTCATTATAATTCTGTTTTGAGCATTTGGGGACATGAAGTTCCTTTCTGATTTTCATGGGACTCATTTTAGTTCCACATTCCTCTTTTTGGTTCTATTAGATATGGTTAATTAATGGTGTCTCCTAATGAACGAGAAACAAGGTATATATGCTTCTCATTCCACATTTAGGAGTCTCACAATGCATATTTTTAGTGGTATTTATTGTTATAACCGTTTTTACTCTTCAAAATTATGTTTTATGCATTTTGACATGAAGTTCTTTTTCTGATTTCATTGGACTCATTTTAGTTCCAGATTCGTCTTTTTAGTCTATTGGATATTGTTAATTAACGGAGTATCCCAATGAATGAGAAACAAGGTATATATGATTCTCATTCCCAATTAGGAGTCTCACAATGCATATTTTTGTGGCGTTTATTGTTATGTCCGTTTTTACTCTTCAAAATTCTGTTTTTTGCATTTAGGGACATGAAGTTCTTTTTCTGATCTTCATTGTACTAATTTCAGTTCTAGATCCCGATTTTTGGTCTGTTTGATATGGTTCATTAGCGGTGTCTCCGAATGAATTAGAAAGAAGTTATTTATGCTTCTCAATCCTCATATAAGACTCCAGTAGTGTATATATCTAGTGGTATTCATTGTTATGACCTTTCGTACTCTATAAAATTCTGTTTTAAGCAGTTGGGGACATCAAGTTCTTTTTCTGATTTTCATGGGACTCATTTCAGATCGACATTCCTCTTTTTGGTCTATTGGATATGGTAGATTATCGCTGTCTCCAATGAATGAGAAACAAGGTATATATGTTTTTCATTCTTCATTTAGGTGTCCCACAATGCATATTTCTAGTGTATTCGAGGTTATGCCCATTTGGGGACATGAAATTCTGTTTTAAGCACTTGGGGACATGAACTTCTTTTTCTGATCTTCATAGGACTCATTACAGTTCCAGATTTCTCTTTTTGGTCGATTGAAAATGGTTTATTAACAGTGTCTCCCAATGAATGAGAAACAAGGTATATATGTTTCTCATTCCACATTTAAGAGTCTCACAATGCATATTTTTAGTGGTATTTATTGTTATAACCATTTTTACTCTTCAAAATTCTGTTTTGTGCATTTAGCGACATGAAGTTCCTTTTCTGATCTTCATGGGACACATTTTAGTTCCAGATTCCTCTTTTTGGTATATTGGATATGGTTGATTAACGGTGTCTCCCAATGAATGAGAAACAATGTATATATGATTTTCATTCCTCATTTAGGTGTACCACAATGCATATTTCTAGTGGTATTCGTGGTTATGGCCATTCTTACTCATTATAATTCTGTTTTAAGCATTTGGGGACCTGCAGTTCCTTTTCTGATCGTCACGGGACTCATTTTTTTCACATTCCTCTTTTTGGTCTATTCGATATGGTTAATTAATGGTGTCTCCCAATGAACGAGAAACAAGGTATATATGCTTCTCATTCTACATTTAGGTGTCTGACAATGCATATTTTGAGTGGTATTTATGTTTTGACCATTTTTACTGTTCAAAATTCTGTTTTATGCATTTAGGGACATGGAGTTCTTTTTCTGATTTTCATTGTACTCATTTCAGTTCTAGATCCCGATTTTTGGTCTTTTTGATATGGTTCATTAATAGTGTGTCCGAAAGAATGAGAAAGAAGTTATTTATGCTTCTCATTCCTCATATAGGACTACAATAGTGTATATTTCTAGTGGTATTGATTGTTTTGACCTTTCGTACTCTATAAAATTCTGGTTTAAGCAGTTGGGGACCAAAAGTTCCTTTTCTCATCTTCATGAGACTCATTTCTGTTCTACATTTCCTCTTTTTGGTCTATTGGATATGGTAGATTAACAGTGTCTCCCATTGAATGAGAAACAATGTATATGTGATTTTCATTCCTCATTTAGGTGTCCCACAATGCATATTTCTAGTGGTATTCGTGGTTATGATCATTCTTCATTCATTTAAGCGTTTTAAGACTTGAGTTCCTTTTTTTTCCTTCATGGGACTCATTTATTTAGTTCCTCTTTTTGGTCTATTGGTTTAATTTAAGGTTTCCAACGCGAAAGCACAAGGTATATATGCTTCTCATTCCACATTTAGTTCTGACAATGCATATTTTGAGTGGTATTTATTGTTATGACCATTTTTTACTGTTCAAAATTCTGTTTTATGCATTTAGGGACATGTGTTCTTTTTCTGATCTTCATTGTACTCATGTTCTGGATCCCGATTTTTGGTCTTTTGACATGGTTCTTTAATGGTGTCTCCAAAAGAATGAGAAAGAAGTTATTTATGATTCTCATTCCACATTTAGGAGTCTCACAATGCATATTTTTAGTGGTATTTATTGTTTTGACCATTTTTAACTTCTCAAAATTCTGTTTTATGCATTTAGGGACATGAAGTTCTTTTTCTGATCTTCATGGTACTCATTTAAGTTCTAGATCCCGATTTTTTGGTCTGGTTGGATATGGTTCATTAGCGGTGTCTCCGAATGAATTAGAAAGAAGTTATTTATGCTTCTCATTCCTCATATAGGAATCCACTAATGTATATTTTCTATTTACTTATAATTCTTTTTAAGAAGTTGGGGATACAAAGTTCTTTTTTGATCTTCATGGACTCATTTCAGTTCTAGATCCTCTTTTGGTCTTTGATATGGTTTATTAACGATGTCTCCGAATGAATGAGAAAGAAGTATATATGTTTTTATTCCTCATATAGGACTCCGATAGTGTACACTAATT
>FNXX01000203.1:0-25437 GCA_900108845.1 Iljinskaea planisiliqua | reverse complement strand
TCATAATTTTAAGAGTAAGAATGGTTATAACAATGAATACTGCTAGAAATATGCATTGTGGGACACCTAAATGATGGATGAGAAGCATAACTACATTGGTCTTTATTTATTGGGGGACACCGTAATCAACGAAATCCTATAGACCAAAAAGAAGAATCTGGAACTAAAATGAGTCCTATAAAGATCAGCAAAGAAACTTCATGTCCCCAAATGCATAAAAAATAATTTGAAAGAGTAAGAATTGTCATAACAATGAATACCACTAGAAATATGCATAATGCATAATTCATAATTTAAAAGAGTAAGAATGGTCATAACAATGAATACCACTAGAAATATGCACTGTGGGCCAACTAAATTAGGAATGAGAAGCATAAATACCTTGTTTCTTACTCATTGAGAGGCACCGTTAATCAACAAAATCCGATATACCAAAAAGAGGAATCTGGAACTGAAATTAGTCCAATGAAGATCAGAAAACTAACTTCTTGTCCCCAAATGCATAATTCACAATTTTAAGGAGTAAGAATGGTTATAACAATTAATAACACTAGAAATATGCACTGTGGGAAACGTAAATGAGGAATGAGAAGCATAAATACCTTGTTTCTTACTCATTGAGAGACACCGTTAATCAACAAAATCCAATATACCAAAAAGAGGAATCTGGAACTGAAATAAGTCCAATGAAGATAGAAAACTAACTTCTTGTCCCCTAATGCATAATGCACAATTTTAAGGAGTAAGAATTGTTATAACAATGAATACCACTAGAAATAGGATTGTGGGACACCGAAATGAGGAATGAGAAGCAGAAATACATTGTTTTTCATTTATTGAGAGACAACGTTATTCAACAAAATCCTATAGGCCAAAAACAGCAATCTGGAACTAAAATGATTCCTATAAATATCAGAAAAGAAACTTCTTGTCCCCAAATGCATAGAACATAATTAAAAGAGTAAGAATGGTCATAACAATTAATAAACTAGAAATATGCACTGTGGGACAAGTAAATGAGGAATGAGAAGCATAAATACCTTGTTTCTTACTCATTGAGAGACACCGTTAATCAACAAAATCCAATATACCAAAAAGAGGAATCTGAACTGAAATGAGTCCAATGAAGATCAGAAAACTAACTTCTTGTCCCCAAATGCATAATGCACAATTTTAAGGAGTAAGAATGGTCATAACAATGAATACCACAAGAAATATGGATTGTGGGACACCTAAATGAGGAATGAGAAGCATAAATACATTGTTTTCCATTTATTGAAAGACAACGTTATTCAACAAATCCTATAGGCCAAAATCTGCGATCTGGAACTAAAATGATTCCTATAAAGATCAGAAAAGAAACTTCTTTTCCCCAAATACATAGAACATAATTTAAAAGAGTAAGAATGGCCATAACAATGAATACCACTAGAAATATGCACTGTGGGACAACTAAATGAGGAATGAGAAGCATATATACCTTCTTTTTTTTACTCACTGAGAGACACCGTTAATCAACGAAATCCAATATACCCTAAAGAGGAATCTGGAACAAAAATGAGTCCAATGAAGATCAGAAAACTAACTTCTTGTCCCCTAATGCATAACTATAATTTTAAGGAGTAAGAATGGTTATAACAATGAATACTGCTAGAAATATGCATTGTGGGACACCGAAATGAGGATGAGAAGCATAAATACATTGGTCTTTATTTATTGGGGGACACCGTTAATGAACGAATCCTATAGACCAAAAAGAGAATCTGGAACTAAAATGAGTCCTATAAAGATCAGCAAAGAAACTTCATGTCCCCAAATGCATAAAAATAAATTTGAAAGAGTAAGAATTGTCATAACAATGAATACCACTAGAAATATGCATAATGCATAATTCATAATTTAAAAGAGTAAGAATGGTCATAACAATGAATACCACTAGAAATATGCACTGTGGGCCAACTAAATTAGGAATGAGAAGCATAAATACCTTGTTTCTTACTCATTGAGAGCACCGTTAATCAACAAAATCCGATATACCAAAAAGAGGAATCTGGAACTGAAATTAGTCCAATGAAGATCAGAAAACTAACTTCTTGTCCCCAAATGCATAATTCACAATTTTAAGGAGTAAGAATGGTTATACAATTAATAACACTAGAAATATGCACTGTGGGACACGTAAATGAGGAATGAGAAGCATAAATACCTTGTTTCTTACTCATTGAGAGACACCGTTAATCAACAAAATCCAATATACCAAAAAGAGGAATCTGGAACTGAAATGAGTCCAATGAAGATCAGAAAACTAACTTCTTGTCCCAAATGCATAATGCACAATTTTAAGGAGTAAGAATGGTCATAACAATGAATACCACAAGAAATATGGATTGTGGGACACCTAAATGAGGAATGAGAAGCATAAATACATTGTTTTCCATTTATTGAAGACACGTTATCAACAAAATCCTATAGGCCAAAAAAAGCAATCTGGAACTAAAATGATTCCTATAAGATCAGAAAAGAAACTTCTTGTCCCCAAATGCATAGAACATAAATTAAAGAGTAAGAATGGTCATAACAATGAATACCACTAGAAATATGACTGTGGGACACTAAATGAGGAATGAGAAGCATATACTTGTTTTTTTTACTCATGAGAGACACGTTAATCACGAAATCAATATACCATAAAGAGGATCTGAACAAAATGAGTCCTATGATCGAACTAAGAAATGTTCCTATAAAGATCAGAAAAAGAATTTCTTGTCCCCAAATACATAGAACATAATTTAAAAGAGTAAGAATGGCATAACAATGAATACCACTAGAAATATGCACTGTGGGACAACTAAATGAGGAATGAGAAGCATATATACCTTGTTTTTACTCACTGAGAGACACCGTTAATCAACGAAATCCAATATACCCTAAAGAGGAATCTGGAACAAAAATGAGTCCAATGAAGATCAGAAAACTAACTTCTTGTCCCCTAATGCATAACTCATAATTTTAAGGAGTAAGAATGGTTATAACAATGAATACTGCTAGAAATATGCATTGTGGGACACCTAAATGATGGATGAGAAGCATAAATACATTGGTCTTTATTTATTGGGGGACACCGTTAATCAACGAAATCCTATAGACCAAAAAGAGGAATCTGGAACTAAAATGAGTCCTATAAAGATCAGCAAAGAAACTTCATGTCCCCAAATGCATAAAAAATAATTTGAAAGAGTAAGAATTGTCATAACAATGAATACCACTAGAAATATGCATAATGCATAATTCATAATTTAAAAGAGTAAGAATGGTCATAACAATGAATACCACTAGAAATATGCACTGTGGGCCAACTAAATTAGGAATGAGAAGCATAAATACCTTGTTTCTTACTCATTGAGAGGCACCGTTAATCAACAAAATCCGATATACCAAAAAGAGGAATCTGGAACTGAAATTAGTCCAATGAAGATCAGAAAACTAACTTCTTGTCCCAAATGCATAATTCACAATTTTAAGGAGTAAGAATGGTTATAACAATTAATAACACTAGAAATATGCACTGTGGGACACGTAAATGAGGAATGAGAAGCATAAATTCCTTGTTTCTTACTCATTGAGAGACACCGTTAATCAACAAAATCCAATATACCAAAAAGAGGAATCTGAACTGAAATGAGTCCAATGAAGATCAGAAAACTAACTTCTTGTCCCCAAATGCATAATGCACAATTTTAAGGAGTAAGAATGGTCATAACAATGAATACCACAAGAAATATGGATTGTGGGACACCTAAATGAGGAATGAGAAGCATAAATACATTGTTTTCATTTATTGAAGACAACGTTATTCAACAAAATCCTATAGGCCAAAATCTGCGATCTGGAACTAAATGATTCCTATAAAGATCAGAAAAAGAAACTTCTTGTCCCCAAATGCATAGAACATAATTTAAAAGAGTAAGAATGGTCATAACAATTAATAACACTAGAAATATGCACTGTGGACAAGTAAATGAGGAATGAGAAGCATAAATACTTTGTTTCTTACTCATTGAGAGACACCGCTAATCAACAAAATCCAATATACCAAAAGAGGAATCTGAACTGAAATGAGTCCAATAAAGATCAGAAAACTAACTTCTTGTCCCCAAATGCATAATGCACAATTTTAAGGAGTAAGACTGGTCATAACAATGAATACCACAAGAAATATGGATTGTGGGACACCTAAATGAGGAATGAGAAGCATAAATATATTGTTTTCCATTTATTGAAAGACAACGTTATTCAAGAAAATCCTATAGGCCAAAATCTGCGATCTGGAACTAAGATGATTCCTATAAAGATCAGAAAAGAAACTTCTTGTCCCCAAATACATAGAACATAATTTAAAAGAGTAAGAATGGCCATAACAATGAATACCACTAGAAATATGCACTGTGGGACAACTAAATGAGGAATGAGAAGCATATATACCTTGTTTTTACTCACTGAGAGACACAGTTAATCAATGAAATCCAATATACCCTAAAGAGGAATCTGGAACAAAAATGAGTCCAATGAAGATCAGAAAACTAACTTCTTGTCCCCTAATGCATAACTCATAATTTTAAGGAGTAAGAATGGTTATAACAATGAATACTGCTAGAAATATGCATTGTGGGACACCTAAATGATGGATGAGAAGCATAAATACATTGGTCTTTATTTATTGGGGACACCGTTAATCAACGAAATCCTATACACCAAAAAGAGGAATCTGGAACTAAAATGAGTCCTATAAAGATCAGCAAAGAAACTTCATGTCCCCAAATGCATAAAAATAATTTGAAAGAGTAAGAATTGTCATAACAATGAATACCACTAGAAATATGCATAATGCATAATTCATAATTTAAAAGAGTAAGAATGGTCATAACAATAATACCACTAGAAATATGCACTGTGGGCCACTAAATTAGGAATGAGAAGCATAAATACCTTGTTTCTTACTCATTGAGAGGCACCGTTAATCAACAAAATCCGATATACCAAAAAGAGGAATCTGGAACTGAAATTAGTCCAATGAAGATCAGAAAAAAACTTCTTGTCCCCAAATGCATAATTCACAATTTTAAGGAGTAAGAATGGTTATAACAATTAATAACACTAGAAATATGCACTGTGGGACACGTAAATGAGGAATGAGAAGCATAAATACCTTGTTTCTTACTCATTGAGAGACACCGTTAATCAACAAAATCCAATATACCAAAAAGAGAATCTGAACTGAAATGAGTCCAATGAAGATCAGAAAACTAACTTCTTGTCCCAAATGCATAATGCACAATTTAAGGAGTAAGAAATGGTCATAAACAATGAATACCACAAGAAATATGGATTGTGGGACACCTAAATGAGGAATGAGAAGCATAAATACATTGTTTTCCATTTATTGAAAGACAACGTTATTCAACAAAATCCTATAGGCCAAAATCTGCGATCTGGAACAAAAATGATTCCTATAAAGATCAGAAAAGAAACTTCTTGTCCCCAAATACATAGAACATAATTTAAAAGAGTAAGAATGCTATAACAATGAATACCACTAGAAATATGCACTGTGGGACAATAAATGAGGAATGGGAAGCATATATACCTTGTTTTTTTACTCACTGAGAGACACCGTTAATCAACGAAATCCAATATACCCTAAAGAGGAATCTAACAAAAATGAGTCCAATGAAGATCAGAAAACTAACTTCTTGTCCCCTAATGCATAACTCATAATTTTAAGGAGTAAGAATGGTTATAACAATGAATACTGCTAGAAATATGCATTTGGGACACCTAAATGATGGATGAGAAGCATAAATACATTGGTCTTTATTTATTGGGGGACACCGTTAATCAACGAAATCCTATACCAAAAAGAAGAATCTGGAACTAAAATGAGTACTATAAAGATCAGCAAAGAAACTTCATGTCCCCAAATGCATAAAAATAATTTGAAAAGAGTAAGAATTGTCATAACAATGAATACCACTAGAAATATTGCATAATGCATAATTCATAATTTAAAAGAGTAAGAATGGTCATAACAATGAATACCACTAGAAATATGCACTGTGGGCCAACTAAATTAGGAATGAGAAGCATAATACCTTGTTTCTTACTCATTGAGAGGCACCGTTAATCAACAAAATCCGATATACCAAAAAGAGGAATCTGGAACTGAAATTAGTCCAATGAAGATCAGAAAACTAACTTCTTGTCCCAAATGCATAATTCACAATTTTAAGGAGTAAGAATGGTTATAACAATTAATAACACTAGAAATATGCACTGTGGGACACGTAAATGAGGAATGAGAAGCATAAATTCCTTGTTTCTTACTCATTGAGAGACACCGTTAATCAACAAAATCCAATATACCAAAAAGAGGAATCTGAACTAAAATGAGTCCAATGAAGATCAAGAAAAACTAACTTCTTGTCCCCTAATGCATAATGCACAATTTTAAGGAGTAAGAATGTCATAACAATGAAACCACTAGAAATATGGATTTGTGGGACACCGAAATGAGGAATGAGAAGCAGAAATACATTGTTTTTCATTTATTGAGAGACAAAGTTATTCAACAAAATCCTATAGGCCAAAACAGCAATCTGGAACTAAAATGATTCCTATAAATATCAGAAAAGAAACTTCTTGTCCCCAAATGCATAGAACATAATTTCAAAGAGTAAGATGGTCATAACAATTAATAAACTAGAAATATGCACTGTGGGACAAGTAAATGAGGAATGAGAAGCATAAATACCTTGTTTCTTACTCATTAAGAGACACCGTTAATCAACAAAATCCAATATACCAAAAAGAGGAATCTGAACTGAAATGAGTCCAATGAAGATCAGAAAACTAACTTCTTGTCCCCAAATGCATAATGCATAATTTTAAGGAGTAAGAATGGTCATAACAATGAATACCACAAGAAATATGGATGGTGGACACCTAAATGGGAATGAGAAGCATAAATAACATTGTTTTCCATTTATTGAAAGACAACGTTATTCAATAAATCCTATAGGCCAACATCTGCGATCTGGAACTAAAATGATTCCTATAAAGATCAGAAAAGAAACTTCTTTTCCCCAAATACATAGAACATAATTTAAAAGAGTAAGAATGGCCATAAACAATGAATACCACTAGAAATATGCACTGTGGGACAACTAAATGAGGAATGAGAAGCATATATACCTTGTTTTTTTACTCACTGAGAGACACCGTTAATCAACGAAATCCAATATACCCTAAAGAGGAATCTGGAACAAAAATGAGTCCAATGAAGATCAGAAAACTAACTTCTTGTCCCCTAATGCATAACTCATAATTTTAAGGAGTAAGAATGGTTATAACAATGAATACTGCTAGAAATATGCATTGTGGGACACCTAAATGATGGACGAGAAGCATAACTACATTGGTCTTTATTTATTGGGGACACCGTTAATCAACGAAATCCTATAGACCAAAAAGAGAATCTGGAACTAAAATGAGTCCTATAAAGATCAGCAAAGAAACTTCATGTCCCAAATGCATAAAAAATAATTTGAAAGAGTAAGAATTGTCATAACAATGAATACCACTAGAAATATGCATAATGCATAATTCATAATTTAAAAGAGTAAGAATGGTCATAACAATGAATACCACTAGAAATATGCACTGTGGGCCAACTAAATTAGGAATGAGAAGCATAATACCTTGTTTCTTACTCATTGAGAGGCACCGGTAATCAACAAAATCCGATATACCAAAAAGAGGAATCTGGAACTGAAATTAGTCCAATGAAGATCAGAAAACTAACTTCTTGTCCCCAAATGCATAATTCACAATTTTAAGGAGTAAGAATGGTTATAACAATTAATAACACTAGAAATATGCACTGTGGGAAACGTAAATGAGGAATGAGAAGCATAAATACCTTGTTTCTTACTCATTGAGAGACACCGTTAATCAACAAAATCCAATATACCAAAAAGAGGAATCTGGAACTGAAATAAGTCCAATGAAGAGTAGAAAACTAACTTCTTGTCCCCTAATGCATAATGCACAATTTTAAGGAGTAAGAATTGTTATAACAATGAATACCACTAGAAATAAGGATTGTGGGACACCGAAATGAGGAATGAGAAGCAGAAATACATTGTTTTTCATTTATTGAGAGACAACGTTATTCAACAAAATCCTATAGGCCAAAAACAGCAATCTGGAACTAAAATGATTCCTATAAAATATCAGAAAAGAAACTTCTTGTCCCCAAATGCATAGAACATAATTTAAAAGAGTAAGAATGGTCATAACAATTAATAAACTAGAAATATGCACTGTGGGACAAGTAAATGAGGAATGAGAAGCATAAATACCTTGTTTCTTACTCATTAAGAGACACCGTTAATCAACAAATCCAATATACCAAAAAGAGGAATCTGAACTGAAATGAGTCCAATGAAGATCAGAAACTAACTTCTTGTCCCCAAATGCATAATGCACAATTTAAGGAGTAAGAATGGTCATAAGAATGAATACCACAAGAAATATGGATTGTGGGACACCTAAATGAGGAATGAGAAGCATAAATACATTGTTTTCCATTTATTGAAAGACAACGTTATTCAACAAAATCCTATAAGCCAAAATCTGCGATCTGGAACTAAAATGATTCCTATAAAGATCAGAAAGAAACTTCTTTCCCCAAATACATAGAACAAAATTTAAAAGAGTAAGAATGGCCATAACAATGAATACGATAGAATATGCTCTGTGGGACAACTAAATGAGGAATGAGAAGCATATATACCTTCTTTTTTTACTCACTGAGAGACACCGTTAATCAACGAAATCCAATATACCCTAAAGAGGAATCTGGAACAAAAATGAGTCTAATGAAGATCAGAAAACTAACTTCTTGTCCCCTAATGCATAACCTATAATTTAAAAGAGTAAGAATGGTCATAACAATGAATACCACTAGAAATATGCACTGTGGGCCAACTAAATTAGGAATGAGAAGCATAAATACCTTGTTTCTTACTCATTGAGAGGCACCGTTAATCAACAAAATCCGATATACCAAAAAGAGGAATCTGGAACTGAAATTAGTCCAATGAAGATCAGAAAACTAACTTCTTGTCCCCAAATGCATAATTCACAATTTTAAGGAGTAAGAATGGTTATAACAATTAATAACACTAGAAATATGCACTGTGGGAAACGTAAATGAGGAATGAGAAGCATAAATTCCTTGTTTCTTACTCATTGAGAGACACCGTTAATCAACAAAATCCAATATACCAAAAAGAGGAATCTGAACTGAAATGAGTCCAATGAAGATCAGAAAACTAACTTCTTGTCCCCAAATGCATAATGCATAATTTTAAGGAGTAAGAATGGTCATAACAATGAATACCACAAGAAATATGGATTGTGGGACACCGAAATGAGGAATGAGAAGCAGAAATACATTGTTTTTCATTTATTGAGAGACAAAGTTATTCAACAAAATCCTATAGGCCAAAAACAGCAATCTGGAACTAAAATGATTCCTATAAATATCAGAAAAGAAACTTCTTGTCCCCAAATGCATAGAACATAAATTTAAAGAGTAAGAATGGTCATAACAATTAATAAACTAGAAATATGCACTGTGGGACAAGTAAATGAGGAATGAGAAGGATAAATACCTTGTTTCTTACTCATTAAGAGACACCGTTAATCAACAAAATCCAATATACCAAAAAGAGGAATCTGAACTGAAATGAGTCCAATGAAGATCAGAAAACTAACTTCTTGTCCCCAAATGCATAATGCATAATTTTAAGGAGTAAGAATGGTCATAACAATGAATACCACAAGAAATATGGATGGTGGGACACCTAAATGAGGAATGAGAAGCATAAATACATTGTTTTCCATTTATTGAAAGACAACGTTATTCAATAAAATCCTATAGGCCAACATCTGCGATCTGGAACTAAAATGATTCCTATAAAGATCAGAAAAGAAACTTCTTTTCCCCAAATACATAGAACATAATTTAAAAGAGTAAGAATGGCCATAACAATGAATACCACTAGAAATATGCACTGTGGGACAACTAAATGAGGAATGAGAAGCATATATACCTTGTTTTTTTACTCACTGAGAGACACCGTTAATCAACGAAATCCAATATACCTAAAGAGGAATCTGGAACAAAAATGAGTCCAATGAAGATCAGAAAACTAACTTCTTGTCCCCTAATGCATAACTCATAATTTTAAGGAGTAAGAATGGTTATAACAATGAATACTGCTAGAAATATGCATTGTGGGACACCTAAATGATGGACGAGAAGCATAACTACATTGGTCTTTATTTATTGGGGGACACCGTTAATCAACGAAATCCTATAGACCAAAAAGAAGAATCTGGAACTAAAATGAGTCCTATAAAGATCAGCAAAGAAACTTCATGTCCCCAAATGCATAAAAAATAATTTGAAAGAGTAAGAATTGTCATAACAATGAATACCACTAGAAATATGCATAATGCATAATTCATAATTTAAAAGAGTAAGAATGGTCATAACAATGAATACCACTAGAAATATGCACTGTGGGCCAACTAAATTAGGAATGAGAAGCATAAATACCTTGTTTCTTACTCATTGAGAGGCACCGGTAATCAACAAAATCCGATATACCAAAAAGAGGAATCTGGAACTGAAATTAGTCCAATGAAGATCAGAAAACTAACTTCTTGTCCCCAAATGCATAATTCACAATTTTAAGGAGTAAGAATGGTTATAACAATTAATAACACTAGAAATATGCACTGTGGGAAACGTAAATGAGGAATGAGAAGCATAAATACCTTGTTTCTTACTCATTGAGAGACACCGTTAATCAACAAAATCCAATATACCAAAAAGAGGAATCTGGAACTGAAATAAGTCCAATGAAGAGTAGAAAACTAACTTCTTGTCCCCTAATGCATAATGCACAATTTTAAGGAGTAAGAATTGTTATAACAATGAATACCACTAGAAATAAGGATTGTGGGACACCGAAATGAGGAATGAGAAGCAGAAATACATTGTTTTTCATTTATTGAGAGACAACGTTATTCAACAAAATCCTATAGGCCAAAAACAGCAATCTGGAACTAAAATGATTCCTATAAATATCAGAAAAGAAACTTCTTGTCCCCAAATGCATAGAACATAAATTAAAAGAGTAAGAATGGTCATAACAATTAATAAACTAGAAATATGCACTGTGGGACAAGTAAATGAGGAATGAGAAGCATAAATACCTTGTTTCTTACTCATTAAGAGACACCGTTAATCAACAAAATCCAATATACCAAAAAGAGGAATCTGAACTGAAATGAGTCCAATGAAGATCAGAAAACTAACTTCTTGTCCCCAAATGCATAATGCACAATTTTAAGGAGTAAGAATGGTCATAAGAATGAATACCACAAGAAATATGGATTGTGGGACACCTAAATGAGGAATGAGAAGCATAAATACATTGTTTTCCATTTATTGAAAGACAACGTTATTCAACAAAATCCTATAAGCCAAAATCTGCGATCTGGAACTAAAATGATTCCTATAAAGATCAGAAAAGAAACTTCTTTTCCCCAAATACATAGAACAAAATTTAAAAGAGTAAGAATGGCCATAACAATGAATACGACTAGAAATATGCTCTGTGGGACAACTAAATGAGGAATGAGAAGCATATATACCTTCTTTTTTTACTCACTGAGAGACACCGTTAATCAACGAAATCCAATATACCCTAAAGAGGAATCTGGAACAAAAATGAGTCTAATGAAGATCAGAAAACTAACTTCTTGTCCCCTAATGCATAACCTATAATTTTAAGGAGTAAGAATGGTTATAACAATGAATACTGCTAGAAATATGCATTGTGGGACACCGAAATGAGGGATGAGAAGCATAAATACATTGGTCTTTATTTATTGGGGGACACCGTTAATGAACGAAATCCTATAGACCAAAAAGAGGAATCTGGAACTAAAATGAGTCCTATAAAGATCAGCAAAGAAACTTCATGTCCCCAAATGCATAAAAATAAATTTGAAAGAGTAAGAATTGTCATAACAATGAATACCACTAGAAATATGCATAATGCATAATTCCTAATTTAAAAGAGTAAGAATGGTCATAACAATGAATACCACTAGAAATATGCACTGTGGGCCAACTAAATTAGGAATGAGAAGCATAAATACCTTGTTTCTTATTCATTGAGAGACACCGTTAATCAACAAAATCCGATATACGAAAAAGAGGAATCTGGAACTGAAATTAGTCCAATGAAGATCAGAAAACTAACTTCTTGTCCCCAAATGCATAATTCACAATTTTAAGGAGTAATAATGGTTATAACAATTAATAACACTAGAAATACGCACTGTGGGACACGTAAATGAGGAATGAGAAGCATAAATACTTGTTTCTTACTCATTGAGAGACACCGTTAATCAACAAAATCCAATATACCAAAAAGAGGAATCTGGAACTGAAATGAGTCCAATGAAGATCAGAAAACTAACTTCTTGTCCTCTAATGCATAATGCACAATTTTAAGGAGTTAGAATGGTCATAACAATGAATACCACAAGAAATATGGATTGTGGGACACCTAAATGAGGAATGAGAAGCATAAATACATTGTTTTCCATTTATTGAAAGACAACGTTATTCAACAAAATCCTATAGGCCAAAAACAGCAATCTGGAACTAAAATGATTCCTATAAATATCAGAAAAGAAACATCTTGTCCCCAAATGCATAGAACATAAATTAAAAGAGTAAGAATGGCCATAACAATGAATACCACTAGAAATATGCACTGTGGGACAACTAAATGAGGAATGAGAAGCATATATTCCTTGTTTTTTTACTCAGTGAGAGACACCGTTAATCCACGAAATCCAATATACCATAAAGAGGATTCTGGAACGAAAATGAGTCCTATAAAGATCAGAAAAGAAACTTCATGTCTCCAAATGCATAAAATATAATTTGAAAGAGTAAGAATTGTCATAACAATGAATACCACTAGAAATATGCATAATGCATAATTCATAATTTAAAAGAGTAAGAATGCTCATAACAATTAATACCACTAGAAATATGCACTGTGGGACACTTAAATGAGGAATGAGAAGCATAAATACCTTGTTTCTTACTCATTGAGAGACACCGTTAATCAACAAAATCCAATATACCCTAAAGAGGAATCTGGAACAAAAATGAGTCCAATGAAGATCAGAAAACTAACTTCTTGTCCCCTAATGCATAACTCATAATTTTAAGGAGTAAGAATGGTTATAACAATGAATACTGCTAGAAATATGCATTGTGGGACACCTAAATGATGGATGAGAAGCATAAATACATTGGTCTTTATTTATTGGGGGACACCGTTAATCAACGAAATCCTATAGACCAAAAAGAGGAATCTGGAACTAAAATGAGTCCTATAAAGATCAGCAAAGAAACTTCATGTCCCCAAATGCATAAAAAATAATTTGAAAGAGTAAGAATTGTCATAACAATGAATACCACTAGAAATATGCATAATGCATAATTCATAATTTAAAAGAGTAAGAATGGTCATAACAATGAATACCACTAGAAATATGCACTGTGGGCCAACTAAATTACGAATGAGAAGCATAAATACCTTGTTTCTTACTCATTGAGAGGCACCGTTAATCAACAAAATCCGATATACCAAAAAAAGGAATCTGGAACTGAAATTAGTCCAATGAAGATCAGAAAACTAACTTCTTGTCCCCAAATGCATAATTCACAATTTTAAGGAGTAAGAATGGTTATAACAATTAATAACACTAGAAATATGCACTGTGGGACACGTAAATGAGGAATGAGAAGCATAAATTCCTTGTTTCTTACACATTGAGAGACACCTTTAATCAACAAAATCCAGTATACCAAAAAGAGGAATCTGAAACTGAAATGAGTCCAATGAAGATCAGAAAACTAACTTCTTGTCCCCAAATGCATAATGCACAATTTTAAGGAGTAAGAATGGTCATAACAATGAATACCACAAGAAATATGGATTGTGGGACACCTAAATGAGGAATGAGAAGCATAAATACATTGTTTTCCATTTATTGAAAGACAACGTTATTCAACAAAATCCTATAGGCCAAAATCTGCGATCTGGAACTAAGATGATTCCTATAAAGATCAGAAAAGAAACTTCTTGTCCCAAAATGCATAGAACATAATTTAAAAGAGTAAGAATGGTCATAACAATTAATAACACTAGAAATATGCACTGTGGGACAAGTAAATGAGGAATGAGAAGCATAAATACTTTGTTTCTTACTCATTGAGAGACACCGCTAATCAACAAAATCCAATATACCAAAAGAGGAATCTGAACTGAAATGAGTCCAATAAAGATCAGAAAACTAACTTCTTGTCCCCAAATGCATAATGCACAATTTTAAGGAGTAAGACTGGTCATAACAATGAATACCACAAGAAATATGGATTGTGGGACACCTAAATGAGGAATGAGAAGCATAAATATATTGTTTTCCATTTATTGAAAGACAACGTTATTCAAGAAAATCCTATAGGCCAAAATCTGCGATCTGGAACTAAGATGATTCCTATAAAGATCAGAAAAGAAACTTCTTGTCCCCAAATACATAGAACATAATTTAAAAGAGTAATAATGGCCATAACAATGAATACCACTAGAAATATGCACTGTGGGACAACTAAATGAGGAATGAGAAGCATATATACCTTGTTTTTTTACTCACTGAGAGACACAGTTAATCAATGAAATCCAATATACCCTAAAGAGGAATCTGGAACAAAAATGAGTCCAATGAAGATCAGAAAACTAACTTCTTGTCCCCTAATGCATAACTCATAATTTTAAGGAGTAAGAATGGTTATAACAATGAATACTGCTAGAAATATGCATTGTGGGACACCTAAATGATGGATGAGAAGCATAAATACATTGGTCTTTATTTATTGGGGGACACCGTTAATCAACGAAATCCTATACACCAAAAAGAGGAATCTGGAACTAAAATGAGTCCTATAAAGATCAGCAAAGAAACTTCATGTCCCCAAATGCATAAAAAATAATTTGAAAGAGTAAGAATTGTCATAACAATGAATACCACTAGAAATATGCATAATGCATAATTCATAATTTAAAAGAGTAAGAATGGTCATAACAATTAATACCACTAGAAATATGCACTGTGGGCCTACTAAATTAGGAATGAGAAGCATAAATACCTTGTTTCTTACTCATTGAGAGGCACCGTTAATCAACAAAATCCGATATACCAAAAAGAGGAATCTGGAACTGAAATTAGTCCAATGAAGATCAGAAAAAAAACTTCTTGTCCCCAAATGCATAATTCACAATTTTAAAGAGTAAGAATGGTTATAACAATTAATAACACTAGAAATATGCACTGTGGGACACTTAAATGAGGAATGAGAAGCATAAATACCTTGTTTCTTACTCATTGAGAGACACCGTTAATCAACAAAATCCAATATACCAAAAAGAGGAATCTGAACTGAAATGAGTCCAATGAAGATCAGAAAACTAACTTCTTGTCCCCAAATGCATAATGCACAATTTTAAGGAGTAAGAATGGTCATAACAATGAATACCACAAGAAATATGGATTGTGGGACACCTAAATGAGGAATGAGAAGCATAAATACATTGTTTTCCATTTATTGAAAGACAACGTTATTCAACAAAATCGTATAGGCCAAAATCTGCGATCTGGAACAAAAATGATTCCTATAAAGATCAGAAAAGAAACTTCTTGTCCCCAAATACATAGAACATAATTTAAAAGAGTAATAATGGCCATAACAATGAATACCACTAGAAATATGCACTGTGGGACAACTAAATGAGGAATGGGAAGCATATATACCTTGTTTTTTTACTCACTGAGAGACACCGTTAATCAACGAAATCCAATATACCCTAAAGAGGAATCTGGAACAAAAATGAGTCCAATGAAGATCAGAAAACTAACTTCTTGTCCCCTAATGCATAACTCATAATTTTAAGGAGTAAGAATGGTTATAACAATGAATACTGCTACAAATATGCATTGTGGGACACCTAAATGATGGATGAGAAGCATAAATACGTTGGTCTTTATTTATTGGGGGACACCGTTAATCAACGAAATCCTATAGACCAAAAAGAAGAATCTGGAACTAAAATGAGTACTATAAAGATCAGCAAAGAAACTTCATGTCCCCAAATGCATAAAAAATAATTTGAAAGAGTAAGAATTGTCATAACAATGAATACCACTAGAAATATGCATAATGCATAATTCATAATTTAAAAGAGTAAGAATGGTCATAACAATGAATACCACTAAAAATATGCACTGTGGGCCAACTAAATTAGGAATGAGAAGCATAAATACCTTGTTTCTTACTCATTGAGAGGCACCGTTAATCAACAAAATCCGATATACCAAAAAGAGGAATCTGGAACTGAAATTAGTCCAATGAAGATCAGAAAACTAACTTCTTGTCCACAAATGCATAATTCACAATTTTAAGGAGTAAGAATGGTTATAACAATTAATAACACTAGAAATATGCATTGTGGGACACGTAAATGAGGAATGAGAAGCATAAATTCCTTGTTTCTTACTCATTGAGAGACACCGTTAATCAACAAAATCCAATATACCAAAAAGAGGAATCTGGAACTAAAATGAGTCCAATGAAGATTAGAAAACTAACTTCTTCTCCCCTAATGCATAATGCACAATTTTAAGGAGTAAGAATTGTTATAACTATGAAAACCACTAGAAATATGGATTGTGGGACACCGAAATGAGGAATGAGAAGCAGAAATACATTGTTTTTCATTTATTGAGAGACAAAGTTATTCAACAAAATCCTATAGGCCAAAAACAGCAATCTGGAACTAAAATGATTCCTATAAATATCAGAAAAGGAACTTCTTGTCCCCAAATGCATAGAACATAATTCCAAAGAGTAAGAATGGTCATAACAATTAATAAACTAGAAATATGCACTGTGGGACAAGTAAATGAGGAATGAGAAGCATAAATACTTTGTTTCTTACTCATTGAGAGACACCGCTAATCAACAAAATCCAATATACCAAAAGAGGAATCTGAACTGAAATGAGTCCAATAAAGATCAGAAAACTAACTTCTTGTCCCCAAATGCATAATGCACAATTTTAAGGAGTAAGACTGGTCATAACAATGAATACCACAAGAAATATGGATTGTGGGACACCTAAATGAGGAATGAGAAGCATAAATATATTGTTTTCCATTTATTGAAAGACAACGTTATTCAAGAAAATCATATAGGCCAAAATCTGCGATCTGGAACTAAGATGATTCCTATAAAGATCAGAAAAGAAACTTCTTGTCCCCAAATACATAGAACATAATTTAAAAGAGTAATAATGGCCATAACAATGAATACCACTAGAAATATGCACTGTGGGACAACTAAATGAGGAATGAGAAGCATATATACCTTGTTTTTTTACTCACTGAGAGACACAGTTAATCAATGAAATCCAATATACCCTAAAGAGGAATCTGGAACAAAAATGAGTCCAATGAAGATCAGAAAACTAACTTCTTGTCCCCTAATGCATAACTCATAATTTTAAGGAGTAAGAATGGTTATAACAATGAATACTGCTAGAAATATGCATTGTGGGACACCTAAATGATGGATGAGAAGCATAAATACATTGGTCTTTATTTATTGGGGGACACCGTTAATCAACGAAATCCTATACACCAAAAAGAGGAATCTGGAACTAAAATGAGTCCTATAAAGATCAGCAAAGAAACTTCATGTCCCCAAATGCATAAAAAATAATTTGAAAGAGTAAGAATTGTCATAACAATGAATACCACTAGAAATATGCATAATGCATAATTCATAATTTAAAAGAGTAAGAATGGTCATAACAATGAATACCACTAAAAATATGCACTGTGGGCCAACTAAATTAGGAATGAGAAGCATAAATACCTTGTTTCTTACTCATTGAGAGGCACCGTTAATCAACAAAATCCGATATACCAAAAAGAGGAATCTGGAACTGAAATTAGTCCAATGAAGATCAGAAAACTAACTTCTTGTCCACAAATGCATAATTCACAATTTTAAGGAGTAAGAATGGTTATAACAATTAATAACACTAGAAATATGCATTGTGGGACACGTAAATGAGGAATGAGAAGCATAAATTCCTTGTTTCTTACTCATTGAGAGACACCGTTAATCAACAAAATCCAATATACCAAAAAGAGGAATCTGGAACTAAAATGAGTCCAATGAAGATTAGAAAACTAACTTCTTCTCCCCTAATGCATAATGCACAATTTTAAGGAGTAAGAATTGTTATAACTATGAAAACCACTAGAAATATGGATTGTGGGACACCGAAATGAGGAATGAGAAGCAGAAATACATTGTTTTTCATTTATTGAGAGACAAAGTTATTCAACAAAATCCTATAGGCCAAAAACAGCAATCTGGAACTAAAATGATTCCTATAAATATCAGAAAAGGAACTTCTTGTCCCCAAATGCATAGAACATAATTCCAAAGAGTAAGAATGGTCATAACAATTAATAAACTAGAAATATGCACTGTGGGACAAGTAAATGAGGAATGAGAAGCATAAATACTTTGTTTCTTACTCATTGAGAGACACCGCTAATCAACAAAATCCAATATACCAAAAGAGGAATCTGAACTGAAATGAGTCCAATAAAGATCAGAAAACTAACTTCTTGTCCCCAAATGCATAATGCACAATTTTAAGGAGTAAGACTGGTCATAACAATGAATACCACAAGAAATATGGATTGTGGGACACCTAAATGAGGAATGAGAAGCATAAATATATTGTTTTCCATTTATTGAAAGACAACGTTATTCAAGAAAATCATATAGGCCAAAATCTGCGATCTGGAACTAAGATGATTCCTATAAAGATCAGAAAAGAAACTTCTTGTCCCCAAATACATAGAACATAATTTAAAAGAGTAATAATGGCCATAACAATGAATACCACTAGAAATATGCACTGTGGGACAACTAAATGAGGAATGAGAAGCATATATACCTTGTTTTTTTACTCACTGAGAGACACAGTTAATCAATGAAATCCAATATACCCTAAAGAGGAATCTGGAACAAAAATGAGTCCAATGAAGATCAGAAAACTAACTTCTTGTCCCCTAATGCATAACTCATAATTTTAAGGAGTAAGAATGGTTATAACAATGAATACTGCTAGAAATATGCATTGTGGGACACCTAAATGATGGATGAGAAGCATAAATACATTGGTCTTTATTTATTGGGGGACACCGTTAATCAACGAAATCCTATACACCAAAAAGAGGAATCTGGAACTAAAATGAGTCCTATAAAGATCAGCAAAGAAACTTCATGTCCCCAAATGCATAAAAAATAATTTGAAAGACTAAGAATTGTCATAACAATGAATACCACTAGAAATATGCATAATGCATAATTCATAATTTAAAAGAGTAAGAATGGTCATAACAATTAATACCACTAGAAATATGCACTGTGGGCCTACTAAATTAGGAATGAGAAGCATAAATACCTTGTTTCTTACTCATTGAGAGGCACCGTTAATCAACAAAATCCGATATACCAAAAAGAGGAATCTGGAACTGAAATTAGTCCAATGAAGATCAGAAAACAAACTTCTTGTCCCCAAATGCATAATTCACAATTTTAAAGAGTAAGAATGGTTATAACAATTAATAACACTAGAAATATGCACTGTGGGACACTTAAATGAGGAATGAGAAGCATAAATACCTTGTTTCTTACTCATTGAGAGACACCGTTAATCAACAAAATCCAATATACCAAAAAGAGGAATCTGGAACTGAAATGAGTCCAATGAAGATCAGAAAACTAACTTCTTGTCCCCAAATGCATAATGCACAATTTTAAGGAGTAAGAATGGTCATAACAATGAATACCACAAGAAATATGGATTGTGGGACACCTAAATGAGGAATGAGAAGCATAAATACATTGTTTTCCATTTATTGAAAGACAACGTTATTCAACAAAATCGTATAGGCCAAAATCTGCGATCTGGAACAAAAATGATTCCTATAAAGATCAGAAAAGAAACTTCTTGTCCCCAAATACATAGAACATAATTTAAAAGAGTAAGAATTGCTATAACAATGAATACCACTAGAAATATGCACTGTGGGACAACTAAATGAGGAATGGGAAGCATATATACCTTGTTTTTTTACTCACTGAGAGACACCGTTAATCAACGAAATCCAATATACCCTAAAGAGGAATCTGGAACAAAAATGAGTCCAATGAAGATCAGAAAACTAACTTCTTGTCCCCTAATGCATAACTCATAATTTTAAGAAGTAAGAATGGTTATAACAATGAATACTGCTAGAAATATGCATTGTGGGACACCTAAATGATTGATGAGAAGCATAAATACATTGGTCTTTATTTATTGGGGGACACCGTTAATCAACGAAATCCTATACACCAAAAAGAGGAATCTGGAACTAAAATGAGTCCTATAAAGATCAGAAAAGAAACTTCATTTCCCCAAATGCATAAAAAATAATTTGAAAGAGTAAGAATTGTCATAACAATGAATACCACTAGAAATATGCATAATGCATAATTCATAATTTAAAAGAGTAAGAATGGTCATAACAATGAATACCACTAGAAATATGCACTGTGGGCCAACTAAATTAGGAATGAGAAGCATAAATACTTTGTTTCTTACTCATTGAGAGACACCGTTAATTAACAAAATCCGATATACCAAAAAGAGGAATCTGGAACTGAAATTAGTCCAATGAAGATCAGAAAACAAACTTCTTGTCCCCGAATGCATAATTCACAATTTTAAAGAGTAAGAATGGTTATAACAATTAATAACACTAGAAATATACACTGTGGGACACTTAAATGAGGAATGAGAAGCATAAATACCTTGTTTCTTACTCATTGAGAGACACCGTTAATCAACAAAATCCAATATACAAAAGAGGAATCTGAACTGAAATGAGTCCAATGAAGATCAGAAAACTAACTTCTGTCCCAAATGCATAGAACATAATTCCAAAGAGTAAGATGGTCATAACAATTAATAAACTAGAAATATGCACTGTGGGACAAGTAAATGAGGAATGAGAAGCATAAATACTTTGTTTCTACTCATTGAGAGACACCGCTAATCAACAAAATCCAATATACCAAAAGAGGAATCTGAACTGAAATGAGTCCAATAAAGATCAGAAAACTAACTTCTTGTCCCCAAATGCATAATGCACAATTTTAAGGAGTAAGACTGGTCATAACAATGAATACCACAAGAAATATGGATTGTGGGACACCTAAATGAGGAATGAGAAGCATAAATATATTGTTTTCCATTTATTGAAAGACAACGTTATTCAAGAAAATCATATAGGCCAAAATCTGCGATCTGGAACTAAGATGATTCCTATAAAGATCAGAAAAGAAACTTCTTGTCCCCAAATACATAGAACATAATTTAAAAGAGTAATAATGGCCATAACAATGAATACCACTAGAAATATGCACTGTGGGACAACTAAATGAGGAATGAGAAGCATATATACCTTGTTTTTTTACTCACTGAGAGACACAGTTAATCAATGAAATCCAATATACCCTAAAGAGGAATCTGGAACAAAAATGAGTCCAATGAAGATCAGAAAACTAACTTCTTGTCCCCTAATGCATAACTCATAATTTTAAGGAGTAAGAATGGTTATAACAATGAATACTGCTAGAAATATGCATTGTGGGACACCTAAATGATGGATGAGAAGCATAAATACATTGGTCTTTATTTATTGGGGGACACCGTTAATCAACGAAATCCTATACACCAAAAAGAGGAATCTGGAACTAAATGAGTCCTATAAAGATCAGCAAAGAAACTTCATGTCCCCAAATGCATAAAAAATAATTTGAAAGACTAAGAATTGTCATAACAATGAATACCACTAGAAATATGCATAATGCATAATTCATAATTTAAAAGAGTAAGAATGGTCATAACAATTAATACCACTAGAAATATGCATGTGGGCCTACTAAATTAGGAATGAGAAGCATAAATACCTTGTTTCTTACTCATTGAGAGGCACCGTTAATCAACAAAATCCGATATACCAAAAAGAGGAATCTGGAACTGAAATTAGTCCAATGAAGATCAGAAAACAACTTCTTGTCCCCAAATGCATAATTCACAATTTTAAAGGAGTAAGAATGGTTATAACAATTAATAACACTAGAAATATGCACTGTGGGACACTTAAATGAGGAATGAGAAGCATAAATACCTTGTTTCTTACTCATTGAGAGACACCGTTAATCAACAAAATCCAATATACCAAAAAGAGGAATCTGGAACTGAAATGAGTCCAATGAAGATCAGAAAACTAACTTCTTGTCCCCAAATGCATAATGCACAATTTTAAGGAGTAAGAATGGTCATAACAATGAATACCACAAGAAATATGGATTGTGGGACCCTAAATGAGGAATGAGAAGCATAAATACATTGTTTTCCATTTATTGAAAGACAACGTTATTCAACAAAATCGTATAGGCCAAAATCTGCGATCTGGAACAAAAATGATTCCTATAAAGATCAGAAAAGAAACTTCTTGTCCCCAAATACATAGAACATAATTTAAAAGAGTAAGAATGGCTATAACAATGAATACCACTAGAAATATGCACTGTGGGACAACTAAATGAGGAATGGGAAGCATATATACCTTGTTTTTTTACTCACTGAGAGACACCGTTAATCAACGAAATCCAATATACCCTAAAGAGGAATCTGGAACAAAAATGAGTCCAATGAAGATCAGAAAACTAACTTCTTGTCCCCTAATGCATAACTCATAATTTTAAGAGTAAGAATGGTTTATAACAATGAATACTGCTAGAAATATGCATTGTGGGACACCTAAATGATTGATGAGAAGCATAAATACATTGGTCTTTATTTATTGGGGGACACCGTTAATCAACGAAATCCTATACACCAAAAAGAGGAATCTGGAACTAAAATGAGTCCTATAAAGATCAGAAAAGAAACTTCATTTCCCCAAATGCATAAAAATAATTTGAAAGAGTAGGAATTGTCATACAATGAATACCACTAGAAATATGCATAATGCATAATTCATAATTTAAAAGAGTAAGAATGGTCATAACAATGAATACCACTAGAAATATGCACTGTGGGCCAACTAAATTAGGAATGAGAAGCATAAATACTTGTTTCTTACTCATTGAGAGACACCGTTAATTCAACAAAATCCGATATACCAAAAAGAGAATCTGGAACTGAAATTAGTCCAATGAAGATCAGAAAACTAACTTCTTGTCCCCAAATGCATAATTCACAATTTAAGGAGTAAGAATGGTTATAACAATTAATAACACTAGAAATATGCACTGTGGGACACGTAAATGAGGAATGAGAAGCATAAATACCTTGTTTCTTACTCATTGAGAGACACCGTTAATCAACAAAATCCAATATACCAAAAAGAGGAATCTGAACTGAAATGAGTCCAATGAAGATCAGAAAACTAACTTCTTGTCCCCAAATGCATAATGCACAATTTTAAGGAGTAAGAATGGTCATAACAATGAATACCACAAGAAATATGGATTGTGGGACACCTAAATGAGGAATGAGAAGCATAAATACATTGTTTTCCATTTATTGAAAGACAACGTTATTCAAAAAAATCCTATAGGCCAAAATCTGCGATCTGGAACAAAAATGATTCCTATAAAGATCAGAAAAGAAACTTCTTGTCCCCAAATACATAGAACATAATTTAAAAGAGTAAGAATGGCTATAACAATGAATACCACTAGAAATATGCACTGTGGGACAACTAAATGAGGAATGGAAGCATATATACCTTGTTTTTACTCACTGAGAGACACCGTTAATCAACGAAATCCAATATACCCTAAAGAGGAATCTGGAACAAAAATGAGTCCAATGAAGATCAGAAAACTAACTTCTTGTCCCCTAATGCATAACTCATAATTTTAAGGAGTAAGAATGGTTATAACAATGAATACTGCTAGAAATATGCATTGTGGGACACCTAAATGATGGATGAGAAGCATAAATATATTGGTCTTTATTTATTGGGGACACCGTTAATCAACGAAATCCTATACCAAAAAGAGGAATCTGGAACTCAAATGAGTCCTATAAAGATCAGCAAAGAAACTTATGTCCCAAATGCATAAAAATAATTTGAAAGAGTAAGAATTGTCATAACATGAATACCACTAGAAATATGCATAATGCATAATTCATAATTTAAAAGAGTAAGAATGGTCATAACAATGAATACCACTAGAAATATGCATGTGGGCCAACTAAATTAGGAATGAGAAGCATAAATACCTTGTTTCTTACTCATTGAGAGGCACCGTTAATCAACAAAATCCGATATACCAAAAAGAGGAATCTGGAACTGAAATTAGTCCAATGAAGATCAGAAAACTAACTTCTTGTCCCCAAATGCATAATTCACAATTTTAAGAGAGTAAGAATGGTTATAACAATTAATAACACTAGAAATATGCACGTGGGACACGTAAATGAGGAATGAGAAGCATAAATACCTTGTTTCTTACTCATTGAGAGACACCGTTAATCAACAAAATCCAATATACCAAAAAGAGGAATCTGAACTGAAATGAGTCCAATGAAGATCAGAAAACTAACTTCTTGTCCCCAAATGCATAATGCATAATTTTAAGGAGTAAGAATGGTCATAACAATGAATACCACAAGAAATATGGATTGTGGGACTCCTAAATGAGGAATGAGAAGCATAAATACATTGTTTTCCATTTATTGAAAGACAACGTTATTCAACAAAATCCTATAGGCCAAAATCTGCGATCTGGAACAAAAATGATTCCTATAAAGATCAGAAAAGAAACTTCTTGTCCCCAAATACATCTAACATAATTTAAAAGAGTAAGAATGGCTATAACAATGAATACCACTAGAAATATGCACTGTGGGACAACTAAATGAGGAATGGGAAGCATATATACCTTGTTTTTTACTCACTGAGAGACACCGTTAATCAACGAAATCCAATATACCTAAAGAGGAATCTGGAACAAAAATGAGTCCAATGAAGATCAGAAAACTAACTTCTTGTCCCCTAATGCATAAC